>JAQIWR010000316.1:0-23258 GCA_034695945.1 Glomeris hexasticha
GCATTGCGAGCGGCTTGCGAGGGCTTGCGAGCGGCTGAGAGTATGAGGCGAACAGCGAGTGCCCAATACTCGCAGCCGCTCGCAAGCCGTTCACAATCAAGGCCAGGCGTGGCCGAATAACCCCCACTTTTGGCCAATTGGGTGGCTAGGGCGTGGTTTAATAACCCCCACTCTCGACCAATCACTGCAAATCAACATAACGTTTGTCTAAAATATCTCGACATGTCCATTATCTAGACACTTCAGCTTTTGGGAGACGATTATTTGTGATTTGGTCGATTTTCACAAAGAAATGATTGTGTTAGGATTCGCTGTCAGTTTACCTTTAAGTTGTCTTTCCATAAATAAAATATTTGGAGATAAACTACATAAGTATATACAAATATATTTGTTACTGAAATATTCGTGAATTTAAAATGACTGCTAGGCGCCATTTAAATTAGGCTTGTCAATTATGCATATGCACTAAAGAAATAGACATTTAGAGCTATTTACGTGTTTAATCGGCCCGTTTAGTCAATCCAAAGAGTTGCTGCTGCTGGAAACCAACTATTCTGACACTGACCTGTGACGTATTAGTAGGAGGAGCTGGATCAGAATCCGGTACTGTTTATGCTGGGTGGAGAACAAGATGGCGCTTGGCTGTTCTTGGTGATCACGCCCCAAGCCCCTGAGACCCCGTGGGGACGATGGGGGCAAAATCGTGCCAGTAGGTGCCCTCAGTGGCATGACATTTGAACTCTGATGCTGCCGACTCCTCTTCGAGCAATAACACCAAAGTCAGTGACCGTCCATTGCTGAACATCTAAAAGTTTCCCCATATTTTCACCAAAAGTGAACCCAAATAACTGACAAAAGCAAAGGAAGAAGCCTGAGAATTTTGCAACACACTGCTTTGATACACCAATTTTTTGGTGGACACATTTCTCACTTTCTCAAATATTCCATTATGGACTTTTTCCAGTGGAATTCGGATTTTAAAATTCCAACCAAGAGCTAGGCATATGCCCTCCCAACCTTATATTTGCTTGATAAGTATTCTAACTGTAATCCTAGTGTTGAGTAAAAGAAGAAGATGGGCGTTTCAAGAAAGTTTCATGTGGTCACGGCGAAGCAATGGGTTACGTAAAGGGTCAACTTTGAGTCTTTTAAAGTCTTTTGAGTAGGGGGGTCATCTGGGGCCGGTGCCTGCCGTCTCGCCTAATTATCGTGACGTGGGTGGTAACACTGGTGGTACCCATTGCTACCCATATGGGTACAGCAGGCATGCAGCAGGTATACAAACTATCCACACTTGTGTAGTTTTCTTGCACCGCTGGCCCACCCATCTTCGTTTTTCGTTCATCTTTTTATTGTGTTCGTTTCTACAGGACGATGGATGATGAGGGTTGTGGGGGGTTAAGGGTAACGTCCTTGCGTGGCCAGGTGCCTTGTCGTAAAAGATGACACCCTTTTATCCAGTGAATGTATTGGACTCGTGCCGTTGCTGCTATATTATACCAGTTTAACGTAGTAGTTTACTATATCATGGTGACCACCATTTCCGGATCACTTGCTTTTTTCTTATTTGCTTGTTGCACTTGACTCGACTAAAAGGGTAGGTAACATTGATGCGATTGGCAGCAAGGATAATTTGAAACATATTTTATATATATAGTACCTATGTGGGCGGGTTAACTGCAACTTTTGACACGCTTGTTCCGCACACATAAGGCAAAAAATGTGTGGTGCTTGCAATGTGCTACTTGCAAGGCAGTCAAGTTATAGATGTGCAAAATTACCAATTTAGATCGCAATCTTTAGTCACTGTCTGCAACTCTTCAGCAATATTCTGTAAAAGCTTGGATATACTGTATATACAGTAGTACTGTATATGGTAAGGCTAACTTGTTCTTGTTTTTTGATTTTTTTTTTCGAAGTTTGACAATATATGTTGGTAACCTTCTGTTAAAAAATATGTGAACATTTGCAAATTTAATATGGCTAAAATCTTATGAATGAATGTCTGATTTTCTGTGAATTTATCACTGCAGGATAAACTATATACCTATGCAAGTAATGTATAATCACTGTAATCTCTTGCTATCAAGAATTGCATAATGTAAACTCAGCTTTAGTCAAGTCTCAAAAGTAAATTATATTATACATATAAAGTACGTTTAACAGAAACTTTATAAACTTTGTGATTTATTTTGAAATTCGCATGAAAATAGAATTTTGTCTTGTCATTAAATGGCTTTCATAGTGTTTGCACAAGCTTATCCCGTGACAGGTAATTTGCTATTGCCGAACTTCCTACTGGTAAATTGAATTGGACATCCTTCCTGTTGCTTTGTACTTTTTTCTCCTTTTTTTTCCACCCTTTTTTATATATAAGAAGTGATGTTCCAAATGCTTAGCTGCACAAATTGAATTGTGGAAAGACTGTTGCAATCATTGGATAAAGTAACTAACTTCCTCATCTTGCTCTTTCACAATTTCTGTACATAGTTTAATCCCTTCCTTCCTTGAAATCTCTTCTAAAACGTTGATGATAGATCAAAATGGTGGTTCTGTAAACAAACTCGCCATTCCCACGAAAGTTATTCAGCTAGACAATAATGAGGCTGCGTTTCTATAGTTAACAAAAAAAGCTGTTTGTTGCATGTAATAATGCAGTAGGGCTGGGCACTAAAGTAGTATAAAATAATTGCAACTATTAGATATTGTAATAGAACATTTTGTCCCAACTGAAGTAATGTAAAATGAATTGGTTTTCACGTTGCATGAAAATGATTGCCCTGCCTCTAGCTGGTCTTTTGTATACGTCATATTATATTCAGTATGTTGCATGCAACTTTTGCAGACTATTTCAGGGGGAAAAACATGTACCTTGTCACTGCAATGAAAACATTTGTGCCGTGGGAATAACAAAACCATCTTTAATGAAGGTAATAAATTGTATAAGGAAACGTGACATAAGGTTGTATAGGTGGTGTACATTTTCTAATTGAGATAACTTGTAGTTGTTTATGTGGTCGCTTGGCAACAGGAAGAGTTCAGTTTGGGGACCATATATTTTGAATGGCGTGCCAAACATTTTGTTGTGGTCCTCGTGGGAAAATGTGTAAGAATAAGGGGGAAAAGGTGAGCAAAATAGATGGTTGAATTGAAAGATGAGTTGCACATGCAATGCAATCGCGTTTATCGCGACACGCACAATCTTCTGTAGAATAGCATAAAGTAGTACTTTTAAAAAGTAGTTCAATTTTTTTATCACATGCTTCCTGTATTTCATTTTTCATAATTCTCAAGTTTGGTGGAAATTAATTTCCCAGGAGTGCATGGGCAAGTTTAAGTACACATATACACTTGCAATATACGCTTTTACGATGGGAGAGTTAATAAAATTGGATGCATCTTTTTTTCAACAGTCTTGATTTGCAATCAACTGTTCACACCTATATTGTGCAAGTAAAAACGCATTTTTATTTTTCTTCCGGGATTTGTTGAAATCTAAATTCGTAATATACAACTTGTATTATAGGACATCACATTTCTATAGAAGCAAAGGAGTACAAGAACCGAGGCTTTTCTATTTAATGCGGATCTGTGCAAAAGAAAGTGTACAAGTTCATTGCACTACCATACTGTCCATAATGTCTAGAGTAAACAAATCTTTAAAATGTAACCTGCGAAGGTGTGTGTATACTGTATGGATGAATGGTGACGTCCAAATAATACAATAGCCTGCGAAAGTGGAAGAATTCACAGATTGTACAAAATACTGGGGAAGTAATTCTTTAACGAATAACTGGGTTTAACCTGCAGAATATGGTCTGGAAATTTTTGCATAAGCACTCTGGAAGCACTCGGGGAAAATGGGAATTGCAGGTTGTTTATGAACAATTTACAATATACCAAACAATTACAGGGTGGGTATATACATAATATACACATTGTTTCCTTGATCATAAAAATGAAAATAATGTGGATATACATGTTATAGAGCTGTTTATTTAATAAATATGCATGGGGAAAATGTCTTCATTGACCTTTTTGTTAGGATGTTGTTGGTCGTGATAGTGTTGTGAGTTACGTTGTTGTATTGGAGATTTTCAGGGTTGGAAACATAGGAATTACACGTTGGATGTGGTCGGCGTTTGGCACGATATGGCGAATTTATTATGTGGGAAACTTTGTATACTTGTTGGGATATGCGCACTTTTTGCGGCTTGTTGAGTTGATTGCATCATTGATTGCATGTTGTCAACCGTGTTGCGTGCGATTGGCTTTTACAATTGGGTATTTTCGGGCTTGTAGGAGGTTCCTACGGCCCATGGTTAGGCGCCATTAAAATGCGATGTACATGTCCATGGCTCCGAGGGACAGTGAGTTATTGTTTGCGGCTCGCTTCAGAGCAGGAAGTGATGTCTCAAGCTGCTCACATACACCTTGCCAATTGGAATTAAAAATGCTCTTGCATCCCAGTGCACTACCACTTCTGCATTCTCATTCTAGTAATTGAACGGTGCCATTTTGTCTTCTGGGTCTGTGGCGACATCTGGCGGTAGAAGCTTGCGGCATCACCATCACTTTGTTCACCCCTTTTCCTCCTGTGATGCCATTTACTTCGTTATATTCAAAATCAGATGCATTATAGTTTTGCAATGCTGTTCTAAATTCTAGAATACTATATATACTACGTGGGCTATTCGTAAAGTATTAGCCGTTTTTTTTATATTTACAAATACAAATCTGTTGTAATGCCAAATGTTAATTAACAAAACGTTTAACATGCATCTTACACTATTTAAAAAAAAAATAATACTGTATTCTTCGAAGTGCACATGTTCCTTGGCCCTAAGAAAATTTAATGCAACCTAAGGGGCCCAACATTCAAAAAAGCAAATTGTTTAAAAAATCACATTTTAATTTCAAACAATCTAGCAAAAAATTAGAAGATGAACAAAAGATGTCTACACTATACAGCTTTTTAAATACATGGTGATGTCATAAATAAGTTATTTTGTCGGCGTTTTAATTGTTTAAACATGTATGGTATCGCTATCAGATTGTGTATTCTGTTCTCATCTTCATCCTTTTAATTGCTTCGTGCTCCCATTTATATTATAGGCTGTATCTTTTGTTAGTAGAGGGTTGCTGTTCGACCCCCTTGACCTTTCTGTGGTAGAAATCGTTTTCTGGTTCAGCAAGAGAGGGTAGGCAATACTTGATGCATTTAATTACTATAGATTAACACTAGATTTTCAACTGCTAATGCTCATTTATAATGCTTTCTTCATTACGACCTGATTTAATTTTTTTGGCTTCTACTGCTTATTTTTTCTTATGCGTTGTTAAATTAATAGCTCGTTTATCACGATGATCGAGACTGCTTAAAAAAACACCCAAAAAACATAATTCATGATTTATTTGTTGATTATAAACGTCATGCAACGAGATCTAGCAATATTGCATGCATGTATACTGTATCTAGATTGGATTTCAATTTGGAAATTATGAATCAATATTCTATTACAGTAAGGATGGGGTTATAATGAGGTTTGCAGGAAAGCATGCCAATTGGGGTGTGCTCTTTGAACTCTGAAACATATGTATAATGCAAAGTGACATGTTGCAAATTAGGATAAATATCCAAAACCGCTATGTCAGGTTAACAAACCAGATTTTTCTGAATTGCTATTGTACTATTTAGTCAGTTTCCTTATTGTGACCTGTCAAAATAACATTGCATTTTGGTTCACTAAACTGCAAAATATGGTAGTAGGCCTATATACAATAATTTTCAACATGTTTTATGAAAGTAAAAATGCCGGAAAGTTTTCCCTTCTGTAAATATTAATACATGCAGTAATGATAATAAAATTTAAATTCTACAGAAACATGCAAATTGAGATAGAAAAAATAGATTTTTAACTTTGTACGTGCATTTTGTTATACAATTTTGGAAATTTTTTGTGTTTTTATCCATCCATTCATTTTATTTGCTTATTTTGTGACTAACTTTTATTTAATTGTAACATGATGGCGATTCTACTGACATTTCTGAGAATGCAGTGGGTTTTATCACAGTGAATTTTGTCTCTGAAAAACCAGGGATTAGTGAAGGCTGTAATTTGAAAGTGCATGCTGTAAAACGTTGACACTATACATATGCGAAAATTCAGATTCTCTGCATGTGCACATATATATATAGGCATACTTTTCACAAAAGTGCTCCGTTTTTCTCATTGAATATCCTGCTATTATGGCCAATATTTTTGCATCATATTGTGCATCTATATGTACGTGGGAATATAGTGAATAAAGGTGATAGGGGCGTGGGATTGAATGACATGACTATTCGAAGACGAAAAACTCTGCTGGTGTGTGACCTTTTCACCAACTCCTTCTTCGTCCCAACCGAAAATCTTGAACTTTATGGTCCCGGATTTAAGTTTTCTCAGGTATGGGTATACGTACTACATAAATAGGGGTCCACATTGCGTCGAAGAGAAGACGGATGTAAAAGATGGGTTGGTTGCATGGCAAAGAGTGAAGAAGATGGAATAAATAAAAAGAGGAGAAAGAAAATGGACGGAAGTTGAGCGGAGTTTGTTTTATTGCCTGACTTTTTATCGGTTATGCTTGCAATTTTGGCTCATGCTGACTTGTACGTGATTGCTGGGCGACAAGCTACGTTGTTGCAAGTTGCATCCCGTTGTCTTATGATGTTCATTTTTTCGCGCCATTATTTCTCAACGTTTAAATTCCCCAACCCATGTTGTCGCCATTTAAATTTTGCGGTTCGGAGTCGTGGAGCGCACTAAATGAGCTATTTGCAAAGCGTGCATGGACCAATCCCACACTACCTTTTTCTTATATCACCATTATTAAACCCAAGATTAAACCCTGTACCTACCGTCTAACACACAGGAGAATGCGGACCGAGTATTTTTTTAAATTCCACCTGGGACAAAAGGGTAATAACAATTCACGTAATCAATGCAAATGCGCTACATTTCTTGTATTCAATGTATCGATTAACAAACATAAACTGCATTAATATTAGACACGAAATTCTAGATCTTTTATTCATAGAAACGATGTTTTGCCATTGATATTTGCATACCTGTAATTAGTTTCTCTGCAATTGCATGAAAGATGTATCAATCAAAACAGATGCATTGATTTTGTTTCTTGTATACCTATCATTTGAAGCACAGCAACAAAAATAGAGCCAATATTGTATAACATATTGATGAAAATCTTATTCCTGATCCAGTCATTGCAAAGTTCTGAGTAGTTTTTATCATTTATGGGGTGTTATTTTATAAAAGAACATCCAAAAAGCATAAATTTTACAGTTGAAATTCATCTGCAATGTTCAATTTTACATGCAGTTGATTTAGGTAAATATTTTCAAGTTGCATATACTTGTGGTGGACTTGCATTCTTGTGGCACCTGCATGGCATGCATTGATTGTAGTATACGTATATTCATATTTTTAAAATTGGTAATCAATTTAGCTGAAATTCAATTGTACATTGAGCCCATAAAATCAACGAAAACGAAATGTGCACCATTTATGACATAAGTTGCATGGTGTAGGGCACCAGATGACGTCACCATTTGAATGAGGGGTGGAGAACATGCTCTTGAACTTATGGCATGCACAATGCCTTGCTGCATGGTATTCAATACTTTTTGCAGATTTGGCCTGGCTGCTGATCGTCAGTGCATGCATGTGTTCCTTCATATGCCTGCATGGAAATTAGTTGCACTTTTTAGGGGATTGCTGATTATTGTAATGTGCGGTTCTTTGGCGGTGTAGATGGCGCTGCGTTACCGCTAATCGCAAATTGGTCCGCACACCACACCATGCTGGGCAAATTAATTAAGTCATGTGGGGACCAACTTAATTTTTATTCGTGCACATTTTGATGGATGACGACTTTCCGCTCACTTTTCTGCGGTTTTCTTAGAGCTCAAGCTGAAAGTTGAACCAGTTTCTTTTATTTGATGTAATTTTGATCAGCGTCGTAGTAACTAAGGTAGGCCTACTGATCTAAATTAAAATCCACGTGACAACCAACGCGTCTTTACAACATTCTTCATACATATTCTCCCGGTGTGTCGGAATGTATGTTGATTTTATTAAATGACCACGCGTGACCACGTAATTTATTGTAGCAACCTGCATGATCTTCTTGAATTTCGCTTCCCTGCAAAGCACCAGGGTCTAAACAATTCCGATATTTTAATTTTAATAAAGATTTACTCGCCTCGTACAGTACGTATGTGTTGATGGGTAAAATCATCCACTCTTGGTAAAATACATACATACATATCTAATCTCGGTATAGCATTAATGTAGATGCACTTGATACGAGTTTAGTAGGCTATAAACTAGTAATTAGCATTGTGAAATTACTTCATCGAGCGGCCCAAAAAAATGGCCACAAGATTCAGGAGATTCTGCAAATTGCCTGCCTAGAGGCTCTGAATATATAGTTTCTTCCCAAACAAGAAAACGGACTAAATTTACACATGTGCCTTCTATATAATTGTAAATATCGTATTTATCATCAAATCAATACGTTGCATATTCCACCGCCACCTGGCGAATGAAACAGGAAACTGTCAGAGTAATAAACGAGTAAATAATATGAATGGAATAGCTGTAAATTATGTCACAGATTTGCAAATGCCAGTGGTATGAATGCAGAAATTTAATGTTGAATAGAAGTCAAATAGTCTCAAGTGCATGATAAGAACGATGTGTCAAAAGTTGCAAATTTTTCTTGCAAATAAGATTTTTTCGCTCAGCCTCATCCTCCTCTTAACATTTCAAAAAGGTGGAACATCACGAAGTCGATTAACCACATTCCAGCCAAAGATAAATTCCAAGCAAAACTACGATTAAAACGATAATTTTGTCTGCAGGTGAAATTCATGCCTCAGATTGTCATAAATCTATATATATATGCAATCTTCTGGATTTCAAGTTTTACTTTTTCTAATAGTTCTTTCTATACACATCAACTTGTTTTCGCTTTACGCATGTAAAATATGACAGCTTATTCAAAGTATTTTGAATGTAATGGTAGCATTTTTAATTTTATAAATACACAGCGGGAAAGCAGTGTATAGTTATGAACAATTGTAGGCTTAATCTGTATATTGTATGTATCAGCAATTGGATCTAAATCGTTCAAGTTTCTTTCTCGAGTCCAGTTTGAGTTTGACAAGCAGGTATGGTTGTGATGAATGACTTGTTCGTCAAACGTCAATATTATATGCAGCATTTGTTTTTTGAGTGGTGCATGTGTTTGGGATGGGCCCTGACTGCAACTATATTTTGCAATTATTCATGGTTGTTTTTTCACCATAAACGGAATACTAAGTTTGCCACGTATTTTTATCGCATACATAATATATTGTGTTATATAAAAACATTTATTTATAATGATTTATCACTGCTGAACATCCAATTTCAGTGGAGATATACTATTATATTAACAATTAAGTTTTACCCCATCCCTTACACCTGAATTTTCTGAATTTTGAACAAACCAAGATGATGCAATTCCATCTTGAATTGTCCAGGGCGATTTTAAATATACTAACACCGAATCTCCATGCATACGTTAAAGGTGAGGCACAAAATGTAATGAATAATGCATGGAAGTTAGGTCCAATTTCGAGAGGAATAATTTTTGGAAATGAAGTTTGTCTTTAATTCTGTCGGCCACTTGAAGATTAGCATCGCAAGTGGGCGCCAAGCAGAGTATGGAGAAATAGAGAACATGCCAATGCAGAGCAAGGCTTTTTTGAATTTGCAGTAAGTTACATGAACACGCAGATAGATAACCACATGCTGGCAATTCTGCAGATCTTGTACTCAACACGAGCTATATACGCGCATATAATGAACGAAGCAAGGAAGCAATGAATGAATGTGAATGAATGAGGGAATGTTGTATAACGTGTAAGAAGCCGCTGACAAGTGCAACATAGGGTCAGTTGATGGATCAGAAGTTGAGCAGTTTCTTCTATTTGCTGTCATGTGGAGGCGGACGCTAAATGATGGGTTCAAAGGTCACTTTCAGGTGTGAACACCTCCCGTCCTCTTCGTCATTTCGTACGAATTGCATTGGCCCACCCAGTCACATGCACAATGCATCTGTTGTGTGCATATAGCTAGGGGTATATAGCACATGCAACCTTTTGCTGCAATTTCATGACGTCAAATATTCCAGGTTTTTCTTTGAGGGACCATCCATCATCCATATCATTCAATGTCAATTAACTCTTTGTAATCACCAACTGCCCATGACCATGTGGAAGCTATAGAACGTATGAAATATTTTGGTAATTTTTCCTTTAATTTGTGTCATAAATGTTCAAAGTGAATCTGCAAAGTAAAACTTTTCATAATAATAAACAACCGTCATTATCGGTATTCTTTTACAGACTTTTGCCTCGCCCTGTATAAAATGAGTTGCGGTTTCATTGACAGCATGGACTTTTGTATTGTATAGCCAGCACCTTGTGTTTAACTACTTTAGAGTCGTGTGAAAATTATTTTGCATAACAAACAAGGGTGGTTCTCCAATAAATGGCGAATAATTGCGTCGGCATAAGGTCAGTGGTTTCTTCAGAGTGGGCGTTAAATCAGTGATTTATTAAATTCATGGTGGATGAAAATGACATTTTCTCGAGAGGAAAAACAGGCTTATTTATAACGCATTGTTAAACATTACTGAAAAGGATGCGCTTTTTGGGCACACCTCAAAAATTGTTTTAAAATTAATTCCTGAGACGACCAATTGATTAACGGAAATGAAATCCACGCTCTGATTCGTGTATGTGCCTAAAGTAGTACATAATTAATTTTATGGCCCACCTGCGAGATTTCCCATGCAAAAACTATTGTTTTCTTCCTCGAAATTCACACATTTTTTAGTGGTTTTTATTTGGCAAAGAAAGTTGTATCACACACAAGCAAGCTCTTTCTGACTGTTTCCATGTTGATCAGCGATGCAATTCTTCCATATACAGGTACGGATTTGAACGTTCATTCACATTTTTGTTGGTGATAGACGTGTTTAAATTTAGCAATTTATTTTAGGCAATCGAGTTAATCGCTTCACTGCACAACGACTCTGTTATTTATAGGTATATATACATAGTATATTGTATAATTCTTACTGTGGAAAATTTGCTGATAACTTTAGTTGAAGTATTAATTGGCAATGATAAATGACCGTTATCCAGAGTTTCAAAAGTTGTATTGTCCGAGGTAATTATAATGAATATATGGAGCAATGTACGTTGTTTGAAAAATAACGTTTCCCACAAAACTGGCAATAAATTTGGAAGATACACATCTAGTTATTTTAATATACGCAACATTGTTCACAGCTAATTAGGGCATTTTATGTATAGTACTCATATTTGCATATGTATGGAACTTTTATTGTGACGACATTAAAAATATAGTATCATAAATTATGCGCATGAATGAAGGAAGAGCTGCAAATTTTAGGGCCTACTATTTGATTATTTGTATTGGAAATCTTTAATGGGGGAAAATATTTTTAAAATATTAATTCAGTTATACATAACTACATACTTGTATATTGTATACATGTAGGCCTCGTTTGTTACCAGCATTTGATGCAGCCATGTTGAGAGTAATATAGTCAATCAGAACTGTCAGTTTGGCAGTTCATTTATCATTTTATGCCTGTTTGCTTTGTAAGGCGAAATGTATCAAATTAAAAAATACGACACATTGACTGAAATATTTGTATTGGAAGAAACAATACGTAGGCCTACGTCTTGTTGCATTGTTTCTAATTTTTTAATACATATGTAACATGCATGCATATTGAATAAGCCTGCAATAAAATCTGAAAACAACAATTTGGCACTTCTGTTGCAAAAGCAAGAAATGCATGCGTTCATTCATGTATATGTATTCATCGTTTTGTAATCATTAGCTGTATTTATTTGACTATATCTGATGTATGGTCTAGTTCTAAGGATGTAAGGAACATTATGCATTACACCGTTTGCATGCTGAAAGCTGCAAATGAGCAAGTGCAGCTAAAACACACCTGGTTTGTTTGGCTGTGTGAGTTTTGCGAGCTTGCTGACTCAACAAGTGAATTGGTTTTTGTATTTGGATTCAGGGGACGGCAGCACAAGGTGCTGTCAGTGCGAGGCAGGTGTCACACGCCCACACCCTACACCCTTAACATCCAACACCCATGCGTGCTGACGCTACTTTCCATGTGCCATTTGGTAAAGGAACCGCAAAGTGCACATGACCATCGACCTCACCATTTTCCCAACTTAGAACTGGACAATAACTTTAAAAAATGCCAATAAATTTCACTTTTAAAAGTAGGCTTTACTGCATAACTAACGGCTATTCTGCAAATACGCTTTGAAATACAGTATCAATATGTGGTCAACTTTCTCTATAAACGTGTTCTCACTGTATCCATTATAAAACGTGGTCAACTTAGCCAGTTGACCAGCATTCCAACGTGCATGGCTGTCTATCTTCACAGGTTTACTTGTACTATATATTTTAATTTTAAAAAAAAGTATTTTAGTTTGTTTTTGACGCAACTTCTGCAAAGGAATGTAGTATTCAGTGTGCTAGGCAAGAATGTTTTTGATGGGTGTCCAGTGTTGTACGAGTCTCAGTCGTTATGGCCAGGAAGTAAATAGTTCGTGTTTGTGGCATAAAAATGACGTGTACGAAAATTTGGCAGCTTTTCCACGTGCGAAACTGGACACGTTGCGAATTCTCAATTTTTTCCCCTCACCTTTGTAATACCTCTTTCTAAAATACATTTCTATGATGCTACAGTGTAGCATTAGTACTTTTTGCATTGCTTGGCTTACCCTGCTAACAAATGATGGAGTTGGGAAATGAGAGTTTTAATATTAGTCAGAGTTTGTGTTGTACGTTGCTCTAACACCATGTAATGTTTAATCTGTGGTCTCCCACAGTTGGGTGCCAGCTGCATAAATTGATATAGAGTGTATGTTTTGAGAACTAAAATGTACAACAAATTTAAAAGCAGACGTATATAGTAACTTCCAGTAAGTATGACTAATTCAATGTCATTAATAAATTATATTGGTAATTTTTAGCTACTACACTCCAGAACGCCATTCATTTATTATTTATTTAACAATTTGAATAAGTAGTACGAAATTAGTTTGGTATTTAAATATTGTATATTATATGTTTGATAGCAATTTAAAGCAAGTTATAATTATTTTTATATAGAAGTCATTGATCGGGTAATTCCTTTTTTTCTCCATATTGTTTCCAATTACATTCATAATCTTTCCCACAGTACCTTAAAAATCGATATACTAATAGATTATGTTTTGTTGCGCAAGAAGCTAATTACGGAAATGATTTTCATGTGTTTTTGCAGCTAAATTGTTTCCATTTCCCTAAAGATACTTGGTAGAATAATGAGGCGTGTGTTGTGTGTACACTCGGATGTGACATGTTCGACCTAAAATTCATCATCCATATGAATGAGGCATAGGCCGGGATTGATTGATAGGCTATTTTTTCTCCTATTAATGGAAAGCTTTCTTTTAAGAGTTTGTTATTAGCATTCCTAACGCCCACTTTTATTGAACCTATGGCGGCTAATTATAAAAGGCGAAATTTGCAATTTACACTTTTCCGGATATACCCACCCTATTTAAGCATTGTGGTTACTGCTACTTTCCAAATAGTCATTATCTACGATGCCAAAAAACTGGTCAATTAATTCGTTGCCTTACATTGAAAAACAATTAAGATTTTACATAATCTGCATGTTCATGTGCACATCACATGCATACAAAACTGAAATAATCTTATGAAATCCACTGCATATACATCTATATCAATGTAACAAAATTTACTTTATTGGTATAATAGCTTACTTACTATAATAACACGTGATTTGTTTATTATTAAAATATAGTTATGAAACATGCTGGATATGTGCATGCAGTTCAGTAAACTGTCCAATGTATTGTACATATGATATAGTTTATAATTGTCAGTGACTGTTATAGGTCTATATATAACTGTATATATTGAATGGTAATTGCTATTATTACGCTGTGTTTTGACTGCAAGACACTGCAAAACACTGTTTTGGGGTAATAAATAAGTTTCCTGGGCTTATATATTAATGTTTTGATGGCGGACGATTGGAAAATATTTTGTCATGGGGTCGATTATGCTTTGTATTGGCGGCTGTGTTGGTGAGGGGAACCGGGTCGAGATAAAAGCGCTAAAAAACGTCGCTCTTATCCAACTGCAAGAAGACAAATTGTGAACAGTCACAATGTCATTTGTCACAGTCTGTGTGCGCTTTCAAGCGCGGCGCAAACCGCTAAAAAGCGAGTTAAAAGGGAGTTGCAATCGAGATAATTGCGAGATGGCCGCCGCCTTACATACAGCCCAAAAGTATGGCACACATTGGCAAAAGCCCTCGTTTCCCAAATGTAATCCAATTTCCCACCATTTGAACTTTAGCGTAAATTATTTGCGCACTTTGCTTTCCATGTTTTAAATTATGCCAGTTTTAGAACTATTTTGCAAGCATGCATAAATATCCAGACTGATTAAATGTCAAAACACTGCCGCCCACATGCAGGTCCCCACTGTTATCTGTGTATTATAATTCTGCTTGGAATGTGTCACGCAACTGTTTTACTCATGCAAGTGTTCCATGGTTAACTATCCTTTGTACAGAACTTGACAAACACTGATAGCAAAAATTAATTATTGAACGACATTCTGGTCAAACATGACAAATATACATTGGCTTGAATTTATTTGTAAATGTAAGATAAATGAAGATATCTCGAAATTTCGTATACTTAGTTTTTTGAAGTCAATTAAAATGATGTTTTTAATATTTTATGATTTTTTGATATTGTAACGTGGTGCTCTTAATTTACAATATATTGTCAATCTAGTTCTTGAAACATATATAGACTGTGTAAATTTTCCATGTAGTATACCTAGGTATACTTTACAAAATTCTGGTACGTTTCCACGTTTGCCAGTTTTTTTTTAAATAGAAAGAACAGTTAACCACCAGAAAGTTTATTTGATGGCTGTGGATAGACATTCTCTCGAGGAATGCATTGCATTGCATTTTATTGAACTCTGCTCACCTGGTGGCGCTGCAATATATTCAACCTTAAAACGCCTCATTGTGAACTTGGGGTTAGAGGTCTTGCTAGCTTACTGTCAAGTTAGTAAAATGTTGAAAATGCACAGCTGCAAGAATGTGGAAAGAAAGAGGTCAAATTATGCAAATATTAGTAAAACAATCGACGATTTCTCATACTTTGTGAAAGCTCAATGCAAAACGCTTACACAGAAGCAATAATAATTCTGTTGTACGTTATTGAAGTTGTAGGACATGTTTTATGAAAGAAAGCGAACAGAACAGACTAGTTTTATTATTAAAAAATATGGAAAAGCAAGGAATTAAAAATGTCATAAATTTTTTAAGATTTGTGATCTGAGAATTTTTATGGGGTTTTACAATTTTGACAAATTCCATTTAAATGAAGAATTTGATCTGGAAATAATCAGGGGGAACTTTAAAATGTATGTGAACAGGTATCCTAATCGAAGCCGTATCTATTTAACAATAAAAAAAATCATTGTCAGAATTAATATTTGGTATATTATAGTTGTTCGGACAAGTGTAAATTTTTGGAGGATCTCACTTAACATGTATAGATGTGCAGTGTGCAGTGTTATATGTGGAACTTTGGCGTGTCTCAAGTGTAGAAGACGACCTCGCCCAGAATTTCTGCGGCCAAACAGGGAGGATAATAAGCGGTTGGCGAATTTCTCGCCGCCAAAATAATGAATCTCGTCCACAAATTTCAGGACCTTTTGCTTTTTCCGCAACCGCCTTGTTGCACGATTGTTGGCAAGATTAAATTTTCGTTCTGTCCTCGTATATTTATGGCAGTCGTAGTAGAGAAAACGACAAGGCAGGGTGAAGAGCTTAATTGCTGCACAGTTTTCTGTGCTTGGCTGCAAATATTTGCCGGCTGTGTAAAAGTTGTCTAAAAAGAGATTGGAGCTTTGGGAGGGGCTGCAGGGCGTGCATGCATGCGCATCTTTCACTTGAGAGTGCAAAGAAATGCTATGACTCAGCGCCTCCTAAACTCCACCCAAAAATGGCTCCTCTAAGCCCTCCACCCTTCTCTCCTTCTTATATTCTCTCTCTCCTTTCTTGTATTAATTATTCCAAAACCTGCGCATTTATTAACTCTGCAGAAACACACCCTAATTACGAACACGACATGCATTTCAAATTTCATTTCAACCATGCAACTTGTGCATTTGCTGCTTTCACTTTTGTTTATTATATGATTTGTAAGTATGTATTGCAATGTCATATACCTAGTATAGTCTACATAAAAAGCGAACGAAATAAGATATACATGAGTTCGGTTTGTGCAGCAGAAAACATTGTAGAAAAGTTTCACGAAGCGTGCTCAGAGCTGTTTGTAGTCATGACTGATGCAGGTAAACGTTCAGAATAGTTAGAAAGAAGAGTGTACATAAACATGAATGTTGAAGATACAATGTAGGTTTAAATTGCATAGGAATGAAAGTTTTTGGAATGGAAAGTGGAGGACGGAAGCCACAGCCAGCATGAAGTACAGGTGGCTTGTGGTTGGCAGATAGTGGCTTCGGGTGCAAGACGCAACCTGTCTCCATAAACTTTGTGTGCCAATTCATGAATCGTGTGGCACCCCTTCACAGGTCGTCCTCAAGTTTCTTTGAACCCTTATGTTTGGTGTTCTCCTTGAGGAAACGCACTGACAATTTTGAGTAAGCAGTATTTTCCTGTAGTAACTTAGGTAAAATTTACTTTGATGTTTAGATATGCATACATTTTTTCTATTTCTATTGATTTGAGGAGGTTTCACTTTAAAATTGTGCAGCCGCCACTATAGTTCCAGCTGCTTAGCACAATACCGCCAATTGAATCTTTGTTCTCTTTATCTTTTGTAATTGAATTGCACTGCGAAATACTAACATTTGGCAACTACAAAATATTTTGGGTATGTGGGGCAAATAGGTTTTTAATAATGTTCTTTGTATTTTTTATTATTTCCACAATTCTGTGAAGATTCTTGCGAAATTTCATTTCCATGACGTTATTGCCAAATAATAATCTTGACACAGAATTCACGGCTTATCGCCCCTCATCACTTAGTATGTATATCAAGGTCATTTTGAAAATGTGAGGACAGAACTGCGTGAATCAATAGAAATGTGTTGAATATTGTATGTGTCTGTATGTTGTCCACCCCAAAATAATTTCTGCATTGCGCAATCTACGTGTCATGCTGGGAAGCTTCTTGTAGTAATTATACCGGGCTTCACTGCATTGACTTGTACACTTTTCATTTACATGACAAGTAACATTTTAAGACTAGTATAAAAATAGAACTACTGCTAGGGGTCATTTCTGGTCAGTTATTTCCCCGCAAATGGCTCCAATTGACGATATTACCAATTAACAGCGCCATCTATCGCCAGCAGCGAAACCGCTAACTGTAAGAAGCATTAATTCAGAAAAGGCAACAAAACACCATTTTATTAAATAACATGTGCTATTTCTTGTCAATTTCAAAATAAACTTGCATATTTATCAGCGCAAGTGCCCTATTCCCTCATATGCAGCATGCTCCGCTTCTCGCAGATAGTAGTACCAATAAGGCCAACAGAGGGCGAGCGTTGTGCGCATGCGCACTGTGTTTAAGGTAATATGGTCAATTATCACGCAGACTTGTGCAATGCAATGCAAACATCCAAGTGTTACTTTTTTCAACAATATGCAACTCTGTATTGTATAAAAAATAGTAGATAACTATGTTACAAGCTCGAAACTTGTTTATTATGTAGTAATTCATACATTCATGCATAGTTTCTACATAATGCTTCGGTTTGCAGTGAGAAAAATGTGATGCTGGGCCCACCATTTTGACTCAGTTTGATTAATTGATTTTTGATGGGATAATTTTTGCTCAAACTCTGAAGTGCAGAAAAATGTGAGGACTTCGAAAGCCATTGTCCTTGTAATGTTTGTATTTTTATTTTTTCACAAGTTGACATGGGTTCAGATAACCATGGTGGGCGTTTTCTTGGGTCCCATATTATTTGCCACCCACGCGTTTTGACTCGTGCCCCGAACAGACTGGATTTTTGGGTTGGACCTACAGCAGGAGGACTTCCACCCTCTGCCCACTCCCTGCTGGTAGGTATACCTTGAGGGGCTTTTGAGGGAGACGGTCAACTCTCTCTTCGATCCGTGACGGAAGCTACAGTAGTCATTTGATTGTTGTTGGTTCTTTTGTTTTCGCTCTCATTCTGTATTGTGTTGCAATATCCAATATAAGCAAACAAAAAGTTTTTAACCGAGTTGCTCTCAATGTGTAGAGTTTGATGAAATTGGGGGAGGGGCAATGCAACTGCATTGATGGGCATTGAGATTGCAGGTAGGGTTGGTCATTTGTTAATTTAGAGGAAGGGCAGAACTTGCTATAGATATATTTTTCTTACAACTCCACCTTTTAAGGTAGGAAATATTTGTGAAAAGGTGTCGAGTGGACTATTGCAGTGGGCGTGTCCTCCTGAATTCCACCCAATTGCAAGCGATTAACGTGCGTTTCTATGGTGCTGAAATCACTGGCAGTCTGCGAGAAAACTAAAAATCCCATAGATGCATTGAAAAGAATCGTGACTACAAATTATACGCTGCCGGCGGTTATTTATTTGCTAAGCTTGCCCCATGTGCGAGAAATGCTTGCTTTTGTGTTATTTTGACGCCATATAAAAGTAGGACTAAAGTAGGATGTGGCTTCTTCTTCTTGCATGTCTTGCTTAACTTTTTAGTAATATCGCACCAGAGGATAAAGTGCTGAACGCTATTTGAATTCCTTCCTTCATCCACCCTCTGGGACTGCTTTTTTGCTGTGTAACTTGTTTTTGCAATGTTGTCAGCGTTTGGAAAGTTAATCGCTTGAACGTCGTCCTCGTTATCTCGTTGTCAGCTTCAACAGTGCCAGATCTGCGATCTCTGTTTCTTAAGAAAATATAGCTGGCTTTGCAATATATTCCAGCGAAATCATATTAGAAAACGCCTAACATAAAGAAATCGTACAAAGCTGCGCCCTCTATTAATTATTTTTTATTGTGCAGGTCGGAAAATGGTACAGTAGCTAATTAATTAATGCAATTAATTTTCAGCGATAATTCCTTATCGAAATGCTATAAATTTTAACTTGAAATTCAGCACGTAGATTTAATGTTGCATTGACTGGAAAATTGCAAAGTAACACAGTAATATTTGCACAAAATATCTTGAAACACACATACTGTGTTTGACCGAAATGAAAACTGCAATGCATTTTAGGCATCCAATAGGAAATGTTCACTGTTTTTGAGTTAGCAAAGATCTTGGTGAAGGGTGCAAAATTGTGTACGAAAAATTGCGAAACTTTTTAGTTGTAGAACCATAAAGGCAAAAAGCGTGACTGGAAAGGAAGGACTTTTAGGAGTAAAAGGAAGCAAACTGGTGGCCCCAACGAACTTGTTAGCAATTTATTTCGGGTCGAGGAACGTCTTTGTACACTGCCAAATATCTTTTTTTACTCTTAACAAGATGTGCTGCAGCTTGCAGGAAATTTCAATCCGTCATAGAAAAGTAAATCTTCCCATGCATGCAGATACCGATAACAAACGTGAAAATCTCAAGAAACGTTATTTGCTGTCATTATAAGGTGTTGCCAATACATGCATTCAAAAATGATTGAATGTTTAAGGTGGCTTTAATGCATGTGGAGATGTTCGTGACTTAGCACTGTGCGATTTGATTGGTGACCTGTGAGGTCGTGGTCGTTGGGCGGGCCTCGACGTCATGTGCCTTACCATGCCTAGCTTCTTCGCCGATGACTGCTGTAACCCTGTTGACCCATGACCCCCTCTAGTGCCGACCGAGGGAACCACCTAGAGCTAGTAGGCTGCCTTAATTTCATCCCTCGGCGGCCCGGATGACCCTTCGCCCTGTCCTCATGTTGGTAGGCACACCTTTCATGCTTTTCCGTGCTTTTCTGAAGCAGGAGAAAAAAACAAACAAACAACAAAAACTGTTTGAAATTCAAGGGGCGATCATGTAATGGTTCTGGTTTAGAAATGTTAGAAAGAGTGCATTTTTATGGCTTATGCTTGCCAAATAATTTTGGTCCAGTCAGGCAAGCATTTTGATCTGTTGCTATTTATGGCTGCAGCAGGTCTGCCTGTGAAACAGTGACAAGGCTGTTGCAAGTTGCATGCATACATGCTGCAGGTGTGACATGCCTATGTCTATATTGTGCATGCAGTTAGAATGTGCTTTGCATTGTGCAGAATGCAACATATTTACCATCTGCATACCAACCATTGCTTTCTAGGTATGTAAACCTCTTACATCAGTATACAGTATATATAACATTTGTAAAATTTGAAATGTTAAATACTTCACATGTATATGCATTTGTTTCATTGCCATGCAAATGTCGTAGAATGTATGAAGGAACGGGGTAATGCGGTGCATCTGCATATTGTATTCTGCACATTAGCTGACTGAAACTATATTTCCATTCAATGACTGCTTCAGAACTTCACAAGTTGCTGTGTCAATTTGTGCAAGTGGTTGTGATGTCCGAGTTGACAATGTAACAATGAGTGAACTTGCACTTGCAACTAAAAACGTCTGTCCATTTAGGCATTACGAGAACATTATTTTGGTGCTGGCTGTCAGCTCTGTCTGCTGTGTCTGTGTCTATGGCACGTTGCACTTAAAAGTTGGCCCAACGAATGCTCAACGCCCCATGCACTCGATCTTGGGACGACTCAAAACACGGATTGTCAGTCTGATAGGTGCCAATCCTTTGCACGCAGGACAAACGCTGACAAATGGTGTTGTCGTGTTGGGGGGTGGGTTTTTGCACGTAAGAGTGGGCAGACGTCGGGACAGCAACGACCCTGGCCAGTGCCCCAAGACCCTCGCTAACCCTGAGGGACCTGTAAGACCCTAGACCCTGGATTGCAGATAAGCCCCTCCAAGTGGATCAGTAGTTGGTGATGATGAAAGGCACGTATAGCCTAAAGGTTGGGTGCGGCCGGGGCAAGGACCCGCCCCACCCGTCCACCCCACTACACCCTGGTGAGGGGCAGGCCCATTGAGCAGGGCGGGGTCTTGCAGCAATGCTTGCAGGCAGATGTGCATGGTACCCATGTGTAGAGACGGCCAATTGTCATTGCTGTCATCGAGGAACGTAGCTTTTAAAAAGTGTAGAGAAAACTTAGACCGTTTCTGGTAGAAGTTTGCTGGGACGGGACAAGAACGGTTAAGGACCACGCCCATCACAGCTGTTGCAAGGACCAACGATTCGTTGTCATTGTCGTACGCTGCACACGTGCGATTCAGCTCCGCTTTTCGTTCTGCACACAATGTCTCTGACAACGCCCTTTTGGCCCTTTGCTTTGCTTTGCTTCGCTCTATGCCCGGGCCATTCCCCCCTCCCTTCTCTCTATTCGTCAGTATCTTTCTTTTTATCGCCTCTTCTCTTTTGATTTCCGCCTTCGATAAAAGCTGACTGCCCGCTGAATGCAATGAGTTGAAGGTGTTTGGGGGCATTTAGAAATTGTAGGCAGAACAATGATTTTAATTGGCAACCAACGATCCTTGTGCGTGGTGGTGTTATGGCTTCTAGTATAGACAATAATTATGTATCATTTATGTGGAGTAATTATTTTTGACATGGTTTTTTTGTTAATTCGTGTAAAGGCAGCCTGATACTACGGTGCTGTCAAACTGCTGTTATAACGTGAAATTGGGCCTACTGTGGTATAACGTGGGTGGATTAAAAAGAATTTGCGGTTTTCTTTGAGCACGCAATGCTTGATCATTATTTAAGTATTGGCCTGCAGCGCATGTCTATCTCATTGCACCTACAAAATATTACACAACAAACCTTTTTAAGATATTTACCTTGTTTTTCACCGAACTGTAAAAACTAATTGGGAAATTTTCATTCATAACCTAATAATCCAAAGATATAGGCTGCGAACTACACCATGATAGGCTATACATGTTCAACACTTCAACAAGCTTTTCATAATTTTGCTAACGTACAAGTTGCTGACCTGCTATTTTTAAAAATGTCACCTTATTATGATCAGTAACAAAGATTTGCAAATCTATATTATACACAGGTGCAGTTTTTCGCTGCAAGGTTTAGTCATTAATTGAGTGCATGTATTATAGACATTCTGAATGCAGTATTTTGCATCCAGTAAATAGCTTTCTGTGAATGTGTTTTGCCGCTTTCAAAGACTTGCTTGTCAGCGAGCCGAAAGTGGCAAAAGTTGCGTTTGGGAGCAATTTGCTGGGGGCAAAGGTTGTCAAATTGACGACGCCTTGCATTGCCACACACCGGAGTCCAATTAAAAGTGGCGATGGACATCAATCAAAAATGGAGGATGTTGCTTTTGTTGGTGTTCATGAAGTCGGTGCACTGCACACTGTGGATGCTCAAACCATGCAAGCTCAAACTCTGATGATGACCCGACTCACTGCTGCTGCCTACTCGGACCTAATTATTCATGTCACGACAATGGGTGACGGAAGTACATATGTTGCATCCACCACACACAGTCAGGTGCGATATAGAACATACTGCAGTCTCCAACTGCTTCTTGTAGCTGGACCAATTTGAAAAACTCAGACTGATATTTGAAATAGCACTAGGGTATACATGTTTTTATGCAATATACAGGGTGAGTCAGAAATCTGGTTCGTGCCTGTAGTGCCATAAATGATGCTTGGAGGAATGCAAACAAACATGACATGTATTCAGACGGTCGGGGGCCATCAGACTATGTGCCCATTGGTGACCTTGAAACATTCTGTTAAGGTCATGCGAATGCTAACTTTTTTGTTAGGGACGCTAGAGGGCTGATGTCAATTAGGGAAATGATAAGTGCCCTTTTGTGAAAACAATGCAGCAAACAGATTGAAATTCGGACCATAAATGCAAGAGTTACGAGGAACAACGCGGATGTTGTGCGGCCCTGGCAAAAGCTTCCTCTTCAACAGGAAAAGTATGCAAATGCTATGCAGGGAATGCACACATTTGCACTCCTGTA
>JAQIWR010000317.1:0-23189 GCA_034695945.1 Glomeris hexasticha
GCGCGGCGCGGTCTGACGTCACATTTTTGGCCGCAACCGCCTGCCGCAGCCGCTATCGCCTCTAGTGTGCACCGAGCTTAAATGATATGCAAGTAAACAGTATGGAATATGTTTTAAGAATTTACTCAACTGTTGACAGAAGTTTGATTGAACAAGTTTTCCGATTGTGATGTGCTGAAAGCAGCCAACGATACAAAGATGATACTCACAAAGAAAAACATTATTTCTGTGTAAATTTCTTGATGAAAATGAAGTAAATAAAGTGTGGTTTGATATGTACCCGTAATATTAAGCTACTGAATGTAGATCACACGTACGTGGTTGTGCTTGTTTTGACACGTTGATTGCTCAACATATTTTAGATACTCAGTATCAGCTGCATGATAAGACCTGACCGCACCCTGCTATGGCAAATTTAAGCAATACATTATATACAATTTTTAGTACAATATGAAGACTTTATATGTTAAAAGTCTCGTGTTTTGTAATGACTTTCCACATCCTTCAGTTTCTAGCTTTTTATTTTAATAAATGAACCGCTTGAGTTTAATTGAGTTGCATATTGAATATTGTTCCATCTTTCTCATTTCTAAATATTCGAATTTAAGGGGTGGCAAGAGATGACATATTCATGTTCCTGGGAATGAATTCAGCAGATGTGGCTGCCATTAGGGTTTCTTTAATAGATTTCTTCATATTGGTTATACATTGACTTCATGGACAGCAGACGGCATCTTGAAAGTTCATATACATTGGGCAAATCGTTTCTTTCATATTTCAAGTTTGAAAAGGTTAATATGACTGTTCCATTAAATTCTAAAAGAAAACATGTGGATTTTTTGATGTACTGTATTTGCAACCATTGACTACCATGGAAGATATGTAAATTGATTACTTCTGGATGAAATGTATATTATTTATGGGTATGGCTTTGTCAATGGACTTTCTGTGAACACTGTGCAAGCATATTGGATATTCAATTCCTTTCTTTAACATTGCTTTCAGTATGATGATGGACATCGTTCATGGGAATCTCACATGAAGTTATTGGATGGTGTTGGAGCGAAAGATGACAAAGTGAATGATAAAAAGTTCAACCATATGCTGGAAAAACTGGTGACGGATTTGACGAACGGAAACAGGAGCATGAGGAAGACGAAGAAAACTTTGGAGAGAGTGTGAAAGAAAAAAATCGAGTTCAAAGGCGCATTCCAACTGTTCAGTTATAAGCTTACTGAACCGCAGTAAACGAAAGCAGTTACTTGCCCAGACACTTTGGCACATTGCGCATCTCGGCAAACTGCATGGGACAGTTATATGTACATTTGAAATTCACAAAAAGTCTAATGTCAATATCAGTTTTCCTTCTATAGTGATGTGCAGCATTGTGTCGGATTTGCAGAACTTTTCATTGACAAGGAAAATTATTTGGTGTTTCGTCCTCGTAGTATGGCAACTGCAAATCATCTCTGTGGCAGCTGCTCTACCAAGTGGTAAATATAGCTAGAAAGTTAGATGTTCATTTTTTTGCTCTTTTAAAAATTACCATTCATTTTTCTCATGTGAATCTTTTTACAATATGTGATTGAATCCCCAGATCTCCATTTCTAGATGAGCTTTTGCAAAATAGCAGAAGTTTAAAGCTCAAAATGCATGTTTTTATCTTTTATTTCACAGTAATATTTAAAAGATATACTGGGAAAATTTGTAGTGAAAATGAAAATTGTAAGATTGTAAAATTTTTGCTAATGTTTTTCAGTTTTATTTCCTGTGATATTAGTGCAAAATAGTAAAGATGGTGTCAAAGGGCAATTTGACCGGGGTCATCCAACCTACAAGCACTATCGCATTTCATGTGGTTCATTGCCTTGGCCCGGTTGCTTTTATTTTGGCAGTTTTTGAAGGCTATTTTTAATATTGTGAAAAAGTTGTTATTTGCTATTACTTAAGCAAATCTGTTGGCAATTATAAATCTGCATTTAAAGTTTTTCATGTGTCATTTAATATTCATATATGACACATAACCCAAGTCTAATTACTACTTCGCATTTCATTGATTTAAATAGCTAAAACTTTGTGCGTGATTAAGTAGTATATGGATCCGTACGTGACAATTTCTAAATACAACAGTATGGTTTAAAACATTTTAGACAAATATAGCTACTCGCTGAAACATACCATATATGGTTTTCACAGTGTTTGTATTCCAGTTGCTGAAGAGAGTTGTAACATGTTGCAATAAATGACTAAACATGCAATTAAAGGCCTGCATTATAGTTACCATTGAACCAAGAGTGTTTGTATAAGCAATGTTGAAATGCATGAAAGCTCATTGAAATGAAAATTTATAGTATGTTTTCTGACGACCAAAATGTATTCAGTGTACTGCACTTCTTCAATTACTTTGCATGCACTACCTAATTAATCCATTATATACTTCCTCGATCGCTGCATTTATGAACCATATTAGTAGTTTGGAATTATATGTACAGTATTAGAAAGAGCCTGATGCAACAACTGCAAACTTAAGAAATAGTGTTTGTCTTACAATTTTGTTGTTATTGAAATTAATTATGTATAATAATATAGTTCAATAAACATGTTTATGCACCTTTCATGATTTGATAATTGCTGTGTACATGGTACCACTCTAAGGAGGTTATTGCATTTTCCCAATTGTGATTTTTCATGTGTTTTGCAATAGGTTCGTGTGACCTTCTGGATGCTGTTGATATAGAAAGCGAACCACTTGGCATAGAAAAAACAGTGGGAATATGTCCAAATCGTGCCATTCGAATTCACGAAGGTGTTCCCATTTACGGGACTCCAGATATAGCATATACTATCACTCCAAGGGCAGTGCTAACTGTGCCTACAGCACAAGCCTTCCCAGGTATACCTTTCATATTAACAACTTACCATCACTGGCAAGGTGTTGTTAGGCAATATTATAAAGAAATTTTGGTTTCTTTTCTGTATAGATGGTTTTCCTGATGACTTTTCAATACTTATCACATTACGCCCAGAGGCTGACTTTAGCAGTGTTGTGTTCACCATTTACCACGAAACAGGAGATGAGCAGTTAGCAGTTAAACTAAATTCTAATGTGAGCCTTTTATATCAAGATCGTGATGGAGGGCTACCGCATAGTTTGTCACCACATTTTCAGACGCAGGTTAATGATGGCCAGTAAGTACAAACATTGACTTAGTCCAATGTTTTAATATGCTATAACTTATAAATGATAACTTTATATTCATACAGTTTTATTACATAAAAATTTGCTTGGAGTAGTTCACATGTGCTATAGCTTGTTGCTGCAAATACTTGACATTTCACATTTACTTATGGAGGTGTTTATGTTTACTTAACCTTTCAGATGGCACAGATTGGCATTTAGTGTGAAAGGAAATTCAGTGACTTTGATAGTGGATTGCGAGAGCCAAAAAACCACTTCACTGACTCGCCCTGAACATTCTCGTATTAGCACTGCAGGCATTGTTGTCCTAGGACAACAACTTTTGGATGAAGGCCACTTCCAGGTACACTAAGCGACATTTAATTTGGCAATCACAGTGCCATATACAAGTATTTTGTCACAAAATTTGTATTCATTTTACAGGGTGATATACAACAACTGCTCATTATTCCATCCCCTGAAGCTGCTTACGAACAATGTTTGCAGTACATGCCAGACTGTTCAACTCCTCTTCCGCAAGATGACTTCAACGGCAACGCTAATGTTAGGTATACGTTTAATGGCAACGGTGACACCGATGATCCAACAGACACGGATAATTATGATTTCGACTATGACAATGAGACTGTAGTCTCATCTCTACCATCTATTCCGGATTTGGGATCTGGAGAAATTATATCTTCAGCTGGTGCAACAACAAACGTAATTGGTTACACGCCACATTACACCACGAGTGTAAGACAATGTATTTTCCATATATAGGGCTTAATTATTGCTGTAATATGGATAACAGATTGCATTATAATATTGCACGGTTTTGTAAATTGAGAATAGAATTGTAGCTCCACAAATTTACTTGCAAATATGAATTTTGCAATACTTAGGGCCCTCCAGGGCCAAGAGGATATCAAGGTCTTCCAGGAATACAGGGACAAAAAGGAGATAAGGTATATGATATTCATGATGCCATTATGTTTACAATTATTAATCTTTTATATTGATATTTAAGTTTGTGAGTTTACATCTGATTACAGGGTGATCCTGGCCGGGATGGATTTGGTGGTTCAGATGGTATACCAGGTCCCCCTGGACATGTTTTCATGCTTCCGGTACAGAATCTCACATGTTTTCTGCATCTGCAAGTCACTAACATCACTTCTTTTAATGCAGCTTCAAGTGCAAGGTCATCAAAAGGGACCGGATCTAATGGAACCATTGCGGCAGATGCTGAGTCAACACATGGTAAGCATTCATTCGTAATTGTACAAATGTACTTTCAAGTTTAATACAGTTTAGTCGTTATTCTTGTAGCAAGCAATGAGAGGTCCAATCGGACCAATGGGATTAACTGGCTTGCCAGGACCTCATGTGAGAACATTTCCTTAATAGCAAAATATTACAATTTTTGATTTGTTGTTCATTTTTGAATTATTATGCAGGGATTGGTTGGCCCAGAAGGCGCAAAAGGGGAACTAGGAGAAATAGGAGAACCTGGACAAAGAGGATTAAGGGGAATAATGGGATTACCAGGACGAGAGGGTCGCAGGGTACACAATCAAATTTAACCTATTATGTTTCGAAACTTAATATATAACCACTTGGAATTGGTGATAGGGCAAACCAGGTCGTGATGGTGAACGTGGATTATCTGGACCACCTGGCCCTAAAGTCAGTGCGAACTTCTACTCACTTGTGATATATTGCAATAAATTACAGTATATGCTCATATTACTATTGAAATTAGGGAGAACATGGAATGTCAGGTTTACCAGGTCTTCCTGGTGAAAAAGGAGATAGAGTAAGTATATATGTATTTTAATTTGTGATGTCAGGTAGAGTCACGTCTGTAACACAACAAATTGGAGTATTGTACCGAACATAGCAGATGTCACAAGATTGCAAATTTAATTTTAGGGGCTTTCGGGAAGTGCTGGAGAGTCTGGTGTTCCAGGCCATGATGGCATGCAGGTTTGTTGTCAATTATTTTTGCCCAATTTCCAAGACCTGATCATAAACTTTGTACTAAAATATGCCAATCATAGGGTGATGAAGGACCACCTGGTTTACCAGGATTGCCCGGTGAAATGGTATGTAATATGGGTTTAAAATATTCAACAATTTTTTGGCCATAAAAAAGAAAATTTGTTGGAGTTGGTCACGTATTTAATCAGGGACCGCGCGGATTTCCTGGTCCAAGAGGATTTCCTGGATTATCAGGCCCACCAGTAATACATATTTTTAGTTTGGTTTGCAGAATCGGTTAAGAATATCAGTTCAATTGTATGGTTATGGTCTTAGGGCATCCCAGGATCTGAAGGCCCGCCAGGCCCAAAGGGAAACATGGTATTCCATCAAATAATATTTGACCCCATTACACTTAAAGTACTATATTCTCACATAAATTTTGTCATTTGCAGGGATCTCCAGGTCAACCTGGACCACCTGGACAAGGAGGTCCAGCAGGACCAGTGGTTTGTTGAAAATCCTGGGCATGAAGCGCACAACAATGACATTTTTAAAACCGGATTTTTTTTGCAGGGCCCTCCTGGGCAACAAGGATTGCAAGGACCACCAGGATCTCAGGTAATTATTGTAGTAATTAATTGGGATCGCTAAGTATACAATATTCTATACGTATATACTTATTTCCTTATATTTGTGATCAGGGTCCTCGGGGAAAACCTGGGTTACCAGGACTTCCAGGAGCAGATGGTCTTCCTGTAAGTACCCTACATAATCACAAAACATGTTTGTTCCATCTGCAAAATGGCTTGCAATATAATGTCACTAGGGTCATCCTGGAAACCCTGGATCTCCCGGTGGGAAGGGGGATTTGGGGCCACCTGGGATCCAAGGACCAATTGGATTTCCTGGGTCTCGTGGTGTGAAGGTAATAAATTTTATGTTATATATTACTAAGGCTTACGTCAATTTTATACACTTTATGTATTATTCTGGTAGGGCGATCAAGGCTCGAGGGGACCTCCTGGTGAAAGAGGGGACAAGGTAAGAGGGCTATTTGTTCGTAGCAGTAATTATTAAATGTGATAAATGTCACGGTTCAGGGTACTCAAGGTGCTGATGGACTCAAAGGAGACCTGGGTCCTAAAGGAGAACGAGGACCTAGTGGTTTAACTGGTGTAGCTGGATTAGAAGGTCCACAGGGTCCAAAGGTTTGTTGATAAGCTAGCTGGATTATCTAGCATTAGAAATTCTATCACTAGAATATTTAAGTTGACCATTATTTGTGGCAATACCGATAGGGTTTTGAAGGGCCGCGAGGTGAAACTGGTCCAACTGGTCAGCCTGGAGAAAAGGTATGCTGAGATGTTTAATTATTATTTGCAATACAACACTTATTCAGATCATTTATCCTGCTGATATTAATGTGTTACTTTTCACAAAGGGTAAAATTGGACCTCCAGGACTTGAGGGTTACCCTGGCCAACCAGGTTTAAAGGCGTGTCATCATTTAGTCATCATATTTTAGGTAAACTAGAAGTAGGTGCATGAAATTATAATGTTCTGTTCTTTTGTAGGGAGACAAAGGTGATGCTGGGAGACCAGGACTAAGAGGCCGAAAAGGAGAGAGGGTATTTCCATTCACAAATCTGCATAAAAGCTTTTGAAAAGTTTGCATTAAAGTGGTGCTGTGTTCCTATCATGTAGGGAAATCCTGGACTTGCAGGAGAAAGAGGTGAACAAGGACCGAGGGTAACGTGCAATGCATATGTTGTACTATAAACGGTTTTGAATGAAAGAACGATTTTGATACAGTAGTGAAATTAAATATGTTAGGGAAATAGAGGAGCTAGAGGACAGCAAGGAAAACCAGGCCCAACAGGGGACAAAGTATAATTAGTATATATTAAGTGAAGGATAGATGTTTGATGGTCATCGTATGTCAATATTTCAAATGTTGAATTGTCTGTTTTAATAATTAGGGCGATACTGGACAGCCAGGTCCTCCAGGAACCCAGGGAGAACGTGGTGCTCAAGGTTTAGAGGGTCCAAGGGGTCTTGCAGGACCACCTGGATCACATGTAATTAAATATACGTATTATTTCTTCACGTGATTCAGGAAATTAGTAATTTCTTATTTTGGGATATACGTAAAATACTGCGCAACTTTCGACCATCTGGAGTTGGTTCTCTAATGCCATTCGTATCAGTACCAAGAGTGTAAGTACTTACTGTTATGTTATTTTTAAAAGGGTACTTCTGGAAAAGATGGAATTCCAGGCAATCCTGGTGAAAGGGGTCCACCGGTAACATGAATTAACTGATTACAAAGAACTAAATGTAATATACTGATGTTTGTGGCATTATTTGCAAGGGAGAACCAGGACAACCTGGTTCACAAGGTCCACCAGGTGTAATTGGTCCTCAGGTATTGCTATATATTGACGGGCAAATTTAAATTGTCACTATCAAATACGATGTCAATGTTTATGTTTGCTTTCCAGGGTCCAACAGGAGAACCTGGACCTGTTGGCGAGGCAGGAACACCAGGAACACCTGTACGTTGAATACTATGCATGATGTAATTTCGTCATATTTCAGTATCTTAAAACTTGCCCAAATAAAGGGTGTTCCGGGAGAACCAGGACGGCCTGGAGACTCCGGAAAGGAAGGCGCTACAGTAAGAAATCCTCCAGAAAATGTGTCTTATTAATATCACGGTACTATTATTAATTCAAATGGATTATATTTGCAGGGGCCTCCAGGTTTGGCTGGAAATGCAGGGCCTCCGGGACCACCAGGATTGCCTGGGTTTCCAGGAGAACGTGGGCTTTCAGGAACTCCGGTAAATAGCTTTTCAAACACTCATTGAGATAACGTAAAACTTACAAGTTGCATACTTGCAAATATTTTCTTGCAGGGATCGCAAGGTTTGAAAGGAGAGAGTGGGCCTGTTGGACCACCAGGACCACCGGTAAATATGCTTACAACTCCATTTTCAGAGCTGATATGAGACAGGGAAAATGATCTTAGAATTCCCGTACCATCTAGTAAATTTTATCTGTTACATTGATATTTCATTACGGCATATTTTAGGGAGATAAAGGTGCTATGGGTTCTCCTGGAACTGAAGGTCCACCAGGACCAGAGGTGCGTGTGCACATTATAATGTTGAATGAAATCACAAATATTGGGTAACGTGATGGATGTATTATTTAGGGACGAAATGGAGCTCCAGGATCACTGGGACCATCTGGTGCAAAAGGAGACAGGGCTAGTAATATTTGACATTAATTTGGAATTAGTTAAAATAATGTTATTGTTCCCTTATTTCAGGTTTGATATTTGCATGCATTATATTGAGCACTGTTGTGTTTTGGTTTTCAGGGTGATCCTGGGTTGCCTGGTCCAACTGGAAGAGATGGTCTTCCGGGTGGAAGGGTCAGATATTTTTATGGTCACAATGTGTTTTGAAAATAGTCGGTATAGTGTGTGAATACAATGTGCACAGTTTGGAATCATTTAAAGGGTTTGCCTGGGCTACCTGGATCGCAAGGATCACCTGGTGAAGATGGGGACAAAGTAAATGTCTATATATTGTTGGTGCACGTCAATAACATTTTATGCAATATACTGTTTTATTAAACAAGGGTGAACCTGGTCCACCTGGAGAAAAAGGTTTCAAAGGAGCACGGGGTGATCATGTATGCAGTTTCATGCGTGTTGCGTATACGAACGTGTTCATTGAAGTAATAACCGCACATTTTATATTTCATAGGGTCCACCAGGTTCTACTGGTCCTCAAGGAACAAGAGGAGAACCAGGCCCACCAGTATTATAAATACAAAATTATGATATCTTTTGAATTTGCATTATATTGGTTTTAATTAATATACATTTCAAAGGGTCCAGAAGGTGAAAGGGGTATTAGAGGACCACAGGGAATATCAGGAGGGAAAGTAAGTTACATTGATTAAGCATAATGTTGAACATAATGTGCTAGCCATTAGGAGCAAGCACTCTTGGTGCAAGGTACTAAAATGCAAACATTCGGCATTGCACTTTTTCTGGATATAGCCCAGTTGTCCAGTAGTACATATTAAATTTTGCTCACATTACCTTGACATTGGTTAAAATCGTATGTTTAATAATTGATATTATTACCACTGAAATGTTATTTGTGATGTATGTACAGGGAGAAGAAGGTCCCATGGGAGTATCAGGGCCCCCTGGAAATCCAGGCCTACAGGTAATTAACATATGCAAATGGAATTAAACACTAAACATCGATAGGGTTCATAGTAATTGACAAATTGCAATAATGCATTTAGGGCCTTCCTGGACCACGTGGCCCAAAAGGAGAATTGGGTGACATTGGACCAAAAGGTCCAGCAGGTCCATCAGGCTCTCCAGGAGAACCGGGTGCACCTGGAACTAAAGGTGGTGAGGGATTGCAAGGACCTCCTGGACCTGAAGGTCTTCAAGGAGAAAAGGGTGAACCCGGATTGCCTGGACAGATTGGTCTGCCAGGAAAAGATGGTGTTCATGTGAGTACAGTGGTAATATGGATGTGCATGCATTCTTTATGCATTCTTTATTACTGGATGTGGAAATCAGGGAGCACGAGGTCAACCAGGACCAAAAGGTGAAGAAGGTAAAGTGGGGCTGCAAGGAAATCCTGGACCACGCGGTCCACCAGGAATGGAAGGTGGGAAAGGTCCTCCAGTAAGTATGACAGGAAAACAATCTTCTCACTAGAATGAATCTATGGTAAATATAATAATTTTGACTGTTGTGTTCAGGGTCCACCTGGGTTTCCTGGTCCTGTAGGTGAACCTGGATTAACAGGACTTAAGGTAGAGGAATATATTGTATGTGTATATCTCTTTAAATTCTGACCATTGTTATATATGTATTCATAGGGTGAATCTGGAAAAGATGGAGATGATGGATTGCCTGGTGAACCTGGACCAGTAGTAAATTATAGAGATTATATTCATGAGATTTAAAACCCTATGTTTGAATGTTGCCGTGATGTACATTTTTCATTTGTTATATAGGGTCCACCAGGGGAAGCTGGGAAAATGGGTTTACCTGGAGCGCCTGGCAAGCAAGTAGGGTTTCCATATTGTCTTATTTCTATTATTATAGGAATTTCCAAGTTGATCAAAATGGAAGTAAAATTAAAAGAACAAGTCTTTTTATAATATACTACCAGTAATCTTTCATAGTCGCAGTGTTGGCCTTCACTGTGATGCTATTTGAAATAATTAATTCCTTTTAATGCCCGTAATGTTGAGGGTGATATTTAATTTTAGGGTCTGCCAGGCCCTGCTGGTCGACAAGGCAGTACTGGGTTAACTGGTGAAAAAGGTGATAGGGGTCTTCCAGGACAGAGTGGTCCTCAAGGACCATTTGGTCCAGTGGTATATAAACCATTGACATTTTTAAATTTATAGTTTTCTTTTTAACACATAAGATTACTAAAATACATTCTTTTCTTTTCTTTTTCGTATTAGGGGTTGCCTGGCCCAGCTGGACCTCCAGGACTTAGGGGATCCCCTGGACCAGCTGTAATTATTAATTCTAGTTTTAATGAAGTGAGTGTGTAAAAAATTGTATTTTATCTAGGGAGATGTTGGGGCAATTGGAATTCCTGGAGCTGTAGGACAACCTGGTTCAGCAGTAAGGATTTCAATAAATATACATTTTCTATGTTGAAGTGTTCATTGACTGTGAACAATGAATGCATGACCTAAGAGTTCTGATAGCTTTTCAATAAATGAACATGGGGTAGTGTTCCTCCACACTGCAACTTTACTGTAGAAATGGTAGATTTTGTAATTTCTAAGCATTTGTGAAATTAACTGCTGCTTAATTGTTTTAGGGATCTTCCGGAGACAAAGGGGAAAAAGGAGACAGAGGTAGAAGAGGTCCCAAGGTAAGAATTGGGTATATTAAATGAATTACAAATTTATTACATTGATGAAGTAAAAATTTGTACAGGGTCATCGGGGAGAAAGTGGAATTCCAGGTGCAGCTGGAGAGCCAGGTGAAAAGGGAGAAAGGGGCATGAAAGGGCCATCAGGGCCACCTGGTCCTAAGGGTGACACTGTGAATTGAACATTCCAATTTTGGTTATACGCGTTTATTTCTTGCAAATCTTCATTTGTTAATTTGGATTATGTGCTAATACCAGGGTACAATTGGACTGGCAGGTAGCAAGGGGAATGATGGGCCATCAGGTCTTCCGGTAGAATACAAATTAAATATTGTCCCTTTCTTAGTTTTGTTGTGTAATCTTGACTTATTAATATAGGGTCTTGAAGGTCCAACTGGCCTCAAAGGAACACAGGTAAAAGCATGTATATAATTGTGATGAAGTCATTATAACTGAGTTTCCAAACATTTTCTTTCTTAGGGACAAGCTGGAATGAAGGGAGAACAAGGGCCTGCTGTAAGAATATGTTCTTATACAGCCTGAAAATTATTTGGTTTGTGTAACCCTGTCACTAATTGTCTTGCAACAGAGGTTATTTTACTAGATTACACAAACCAATGTTATTTTTAGGTTTATTTGTCATGGTTCTTTTACAATATTTTTTTTATTTTCAGGGTCCCCCTGGTCCACCTGTATGATTTCAACTATTTTTTATTAACTAACATGGTAGACTTATTTTTGGATAATATTTTTCAGTATTCATAATTATTTTCCAGGGCCCACCAGGGGAGGTGCCTTCAATACCACCTGAGTTATTGTTTCAAAGGGATCGTCCAAAACGAAGTGTTGACCAAAGCAACGGTGACAATGCTGCCACCGAGCAGAATGTGGATGAAAGCTCGCGATCGAACAGCACGAAGGAGCGCAACTACTTTAACTCAAAAATAGTCGATATGTACACATCTGTATTGGCAATGAGACAGGAGATTGAGAAGTTAAAGAAGCCACATGGTACTCGAGAGAACCCAGTCCGAACATGCAGAGATTTGTATTATGGACACCCACAATTCAAAAATGGTACGTGTACAGCAATTGGTCATATTCTTATAAAGTGAAGAATGGCTATATTGAAAAGTGCTAATTCTATTATCAGTTACATCAGTTTAGGAAACTCTATGTATAATAAAACAGAAACCTAATATGAAAAGTTGTTTTCCTCTGCATTTTTAAGGTTGGTACTGGATTGACCCTAATTTGGGGATGCCTGATGATGCAGTTTACGTATATTGCAACATGACAGGATTAGGTGAAACATGCGTGTATCCTGATATTCACGCTAGAAAAGTAAGTTCTTCATTAAAAATAACATGTAATGTTATTACACATAAAAGTTGTCATCATTATTTTGTCTATGTTGAACAGATGCCAAATATTCCTTGGCGAAAAGAAGGAAATAACCAGTGGTTCAGCAGTCTTAGAGGGGGTTTTAAGGTTGTATAAATGAACATGTTTTCACCAAGTCCTGTAACATTGACCTCACAAGTCAATTATGTTCACCATGTTTGGCAATTAAGTTGCAGGACTTGCGTGCAAACAGTTTCCACCGTACATATAGGGACATGTTGCCTAGCTTAATGTTGTGAATTTGCATGATTGTAGATAACCTACGAAACTATTGGACAGGTTCAAATGACATTCCTTCGGCTCCTCAGTCACGAAGCATTTCAGAACTTCACATATACATGCATTAATTCGGCAGCTACTGCGTTAAAATTGCTCGCCGCTAACGATGAAGAATTCAGCACGATATCATACCAGCCATCAGTAGTCAATGATGGTTGCAAAGTAAGGAACATGTTACATAAGATGCACAAAATAAGCATTTCAAAGTACAGTACATATGTTGTTCTAATAAGATTTGTTACTTATTATTAACAGAGCCGGAAAGCAAATGGTCAGACTGTATTTGAAATCCGGACCAAGAAATTGGTGCAGTTGCCATTGTATGACTTTTTGCCTGTTGATTATGGACTGCCATACCAAGCATTTGGATTCGAGGTGGGACCGGTTTGTTTCACTTGAGTTTATATTGCACAAGTTGTTATCGCTTTACTTTCTTCCCTGAATCGGCCTGCCAATTGAAAGGCGCTATACAATTTGTAAAAGTGCGAATATTTTTATAAATGTTCAATGCAATTTAAATTGGGGGAGGGTATGTAAATTATTGCCAACTGCATGTTATGTGGGGCACAAGGCTATATCGCATTGTACGCAATTATTGTGAAAATAAATATGTATCCGTTGAACAGTATAATTAATACATCAAATTTGGGGTCACAAAAAATCGTTATAAATTCACAGAAACGCCCATGCAATGCTCCCAAAAGGTATTTTTTAAAAGAATAATTAACTTCATTCATCTACAATTGTAGTTCCTTGATACTAGTCAACTTTAATGAATTGAAACTTTATAATAATAAATGCAAGTTAAAATGTTGGAATCTAAATTAATCAAGGTCGCCTGCATGTAATAGCATATTTAAACCGCCATTACCATGCAACTAAATATGCAATTACCAATTTATTTTTAAAGGCCGTATATATTATATTATAGTTTCCAATTAAGCAAATTTGAATACCCCGCGCACCCAGATAAAAAGTTGTGCACAACTGTGCATGCACAATTTCAAAAAAAACTCAAAAAATTCACAATTTGTGCACAAAATATTGTGCTTGTGCACAGTTGTTTCAAATTGTGCACAAAAGGGTTCAAGTTTTGTGCGACTTTGTGCACATTTCACACAAAATTTTGTGCACAACTGTACACAATTTTTTCTTCTGGGCATGCATGCATGGGTAATTATATAGATTAGATTAACCGGTTATACTTTAAATAAACCAGAATAGTTCTTAATTTATAAGTTGTTGTGCGTTGGAAAACGTCCAACACCTTGCAGATCTGTAGAGTTTATTTTTGTGTGAAGGACACGTGTTACAAAGAAATCAACCAAGAATGGCGACGTAATTTACAGATTATCCCCGTGATTTTTATGGTCGCTTCCCTTGGTGGCGCCATTAGCGGCCTAAGTGGCAACTACGGGATTCGAGACAAGTCTCATGTTTGATTGGTAGATTCGGTCGCAGCTTGGTCGCAGCAACCAATGAAAATGAAGCACACTTGCGGTTACCGTTTTGTCCGTAGGGGCGCCTCAAAGCGTCCTCGTACTCTCAAGTTCACATGCGTTGCATTCTTCATTTGATTTCTATAAATTAACGGCGCAATTTTCGTTGGCTTTCGATTGTTCCTTGTTGCGATGGTATGTTAAATTACCTTATTTCTCACGGAAATTGCGTTTTGTATTCAGTTGTTTTCTCTCGCTTCGCTATTGCCCAAGCTACAAAAATCTCATCAATTTTAAAATATTCGAAAAATATGGCGTCCAGCGGTACTACTGAAAAATTAGATTCCGTTGCTGATGTTGATATAGACGAAGGGCGATTCAAATATATACTTATCAAGGTGCACGATAGTATACCTGATGGCGAGGAAACTAGCAAGTTTATCGTACGAGGATACAGTTGGGCCGGATATCACGGTTTATACGTTGTATTTTAAAACTTATGCATGAGATCATAACTTTCATATTGTTTTTTTTTTTTACGTTTTTGCAGCTGATATCTATGAAAAAGTTGAAGCTAATTTGGTCAGCCGAGGTCTGGAGGGAGAATGCGTTGGAGGTGGAAGGATTTTACATGACAGAGCGAAGAAATCTATCAAAGTATACGGATATTCGCAGGTTAATTAATTACAAACCGGAGAGCGATCGAACTAAACTAATTGTAAGTACAGAAGTGTATTCATTTTTGAAATTTTACATTTTAGGGATATGGACGTGCAGATCACAAACTTACAACCGATATCTTAAAGAAACGTTATGGCGATTATGCCGAAATCTCTTGGTCGAACGATGGCTACTGAATAATTCTGCGAAATGACTAATATTTATTACAGAAAATGGATTTACTTGTGCAGTTTTACACAAAATTGAAATACTTTGGGGAGTTGACATCGTGGACTGATCATAACGATCAATAAAATGCAAACCTGGATGGAGTATATTTTACAATTGTTTATTTTCGGCAAGCGTAACTAATAACGATGAAATTACATTTGAAAGCAAATGTGTTCAATTTACACATTGTAAAGCTACATTCCAATACTGAAACCTATGCTGCAACAATGATCTAACATATAATGAGTTATATCTTATTGGGTGAACAATACTTGTAACCTTGTACTGTCAACTAATACTCATAAGTACACAACATGTATCCACATAATGTCATAAAATCTCCTATGTTTACACCCATGCAACTATAAATCCACAAGATTTTCAGTGATCATCTTAAAACAACCCATTCTGACATTCAAGTTTATAAAAACTAATTTTTGCAGATTTCCAGACTGGAATGCAATATATGGAACGGTATGTAATATTTATAAAGTTGTCATGGAATTATGTTGTGTAATCTTGGTGTAATGTCCCTATCGAGGGAAACAGAAATATTTCTGTTCGTATTACAGAATTATTATATATTTCCTATTCGATGCAATTCGGTTATTGCACTACTAAAATCTAAAAGATCAGTAAAATCACATGACAACACAAGCTCTTGATTCAACAGGCTTTTCATCCACTTTGGTGACATTGTTGCCATCTTTGTACACTTCTACTGCAGGAGAGCTGAAAGTCTTGAAGGTTTCTGTTAGGCTAGTGTAAGTAGAAGGTTTGGCATCCCTTTGTCTTGCTTTATGCAATGCATAAGCTGTGTCTTCATATCGCAGTTTGATATCATAAACTGTCTCTGCTACGTATGGTCCTCGAGAAGTTTTCGGTTTGCTCATTGGTCCTTTTTCATTATTTCCATTTCACTACACCACCTGCAATTGAGTTTAACTTATTAATTCGTAACTGTGGGGTAGAAATCATATGACCGACCTGATTATCACTTCCTATTATATCTCGTTTCGACTCGCCTTGAAAACCGTCATTCCTTCGTATTTTAAACCTAATTTCCTGTGAGTTATGCTCAAATGAGGCGTGATGCGGCTTATATAAATAAAGGGAGGGGTTTACACTTAACATTAGTCCAAGCACTTAACAGCCATTCACATGTCCAATCAAAAATTGTGTTGCTACTCCTCCGGCAAAAAAGTACTTTGCAGTGCTGTCACCTGGTGGTAGGATCGTCTACTATGTTCTCAATAGCACTGAGAATAGATTATTGCATCTGTTTTTACTATTTTATGATCAAATCCATAAAATTTTGAAGCATTTTATTTATATTTCGGAATACTATTTGTACCTCTTGTTTGTACTGATCGATTAGCGTATCCTGATCACTGGAACAGTGCTCCAGGAGTAGGTAGCCGATTATCTGCAATTGATGGAGGGAGAATCGTAGCGGTAATTGCAGACTCAAACTGGCCGGTTTAATAAGATGGTAAGTTCTGTTTCGTTTTCGGAACTGTTATTTCTGTGTTATTAATAGGTGAAATTGACTTTCTGCAGTTGTTTTACTCGTTTTTCAAATCACTTGTTGGGAAAGATGTCGTCGTGGAACTCAAAAACGATTTGAGGTAATACATTTTTGTCGCATGCAACACGTTTTCAAATGTAATTATGTATAATAACATAATTTCTTAATTAATAATAACATGAATTGTGATGTTTTTGCAGCATATGCGGTACGTTACATTCTGTGGACCAATATTTAAATATCAAACTAACCGACATCAACGTCACAGACCCTGATAAGTACCCGCACATGGTAAATACCTTGGACTAGTAAATTCATTATATGGTTCTATAGTTTACAATGGGAATACAAAACAAAGTAACAATTTATATACAAACAATATATTCTTTTGTGAAGTTTATTTTATTTTTACAATTAACATTAATAACAATCTGTTATTTCAGTTATCAGTTAAGAACTGCTTCATCCGTGGTTCTGTGGTAAGATATGTGCAACTTCCCTCTGATGAAGTAGACACGCAGTTGCTGCAAGATGCCGCTCGTAAAGAAGCAGTGCAGAGCAAACAATGAACCATACCAAGAGTGGATGATATACCATTGTATGGTTTGATGTTTTCCAACTTTGTTTTGATTTTTCAAATTGCAAACACTTTTGACAAACCTGCAACACTTTTCCCACGTGCTTAATTAAATTGTGCAACTTTAATTGTCCTAATGAACATTATTCATCAATGTACATCATATTTACTCGTTACAATGATGAATAATATTCATTGTTATGTGCCGTTTTTTGGTTTTGAATGGCTATAGTCTGAAAAAGATTGTAGCTGCATTTTTACACAAATATACTTCATTTGACGATTTGACATTGTGTAACTTTAATTTGGTGTGATGTGCGGAGAGTTAAAACACATAATAAAAGTAATGATAAAGAAATACAGAATGCAATTTATTTCCTGCTATTTTATACTGATGAAATGTGATCAAATTAATAAAAAAAAAACTTTCAAATAAAAAATGATTTATCGATTACAATTTGTCCAATCAGGGCAGTGATTTTGGCGGTTCCTGTTCCATTTCGAATATTTCTGCAGTTGAATCTGGACTTCTCTTCACAATTTCCCCTTTGGCAGCCAAGATTTCTTCAATATTCCTACACGCACAATCAAGTCAAATGACTAGTATTTTAGAGCAACTACATATGGAGAATTTATACTTGTGATCTCCTAGATTGGTAAACCAGCCGAGGTTGTCTGCTATCAAATGCCGATTCAAACATCCTGAACATTGGACAACCACAATTCCTTTTTCGTATGCGTTTCGCGAAATTAACTTCGAAATGCGAGATTCACATTTCTTGCAAGTGAATTGCAGTTGTAGTTTCGCCGAGATTTGGCTCGATAGGTAACGAATTGGAAGGAATACGCTAGAACTCCCGCGTTGAAGAAATAATTTTCCAATTAGGCTTAACGTTTGTGCCGCCATTTTATATTGAAGATCATCAACATGAGCTCTGTATTTACGGCGCTCCATCCAACGCACGATGAATCACGCTGCCAACTCAGCCGACCGTGCCGTGCTCATTTGCGGATTGCTAGCGGGGAGGTTTGCCGTAGAACTTTAAAATCTGAATGGTGAATGGATGTGACTATTGTAAACGGGAAAAAGGATATGTGAAATGGGTAGCAGTCGTTGCGGACATGTCTCCACACTGGGAGATTACACGGAAGAGGACATACTTCCGAAGCGACAAGTGAGTGAAAAACCACCGACCGAATTTAGGCCTAATGAGATTGTAATTTTCACCGATTATTGTTCGATTACAGTCGGCACGTTGCGATACATGCGGAATTCAGGGACAGAATATGTGGGTTTGCCTTCATCACAACTGTCTGTACGTTGGCTGTGGTGAAGCTGCCAACGATGATAGCACGCGTCACTTCAAGGTGAAAATGTTTCTTTTCTAGGCCGGGATGTTTTTTTTTTTTGCATGTCATTTCCATTACACCTGTTTTGTAATAATCCATGTGTGTGATGCAATTTCTTGATCAGGAAACAATAGTTAATAATTGTTGGTGTTTTGAAGTACATAGGCTGTGCAACAACTGAAGACAATGTAAAATTATAAGAATGTAAATTTTTTTGCAAATAGCCATGCATTAATTTAAACAACGTTTGGAGTTGCATTATTTACACCGATTTCATTTCAGGAGGAAAACTTTTCAACGTGTTGACGGCAACTTAATTTTGGTTGCGTAATCGTTTCAGGATAATCTTGACCACTGCCTGACGCTCAATTTGACAAGCTTGCGTGTTTGGTGCTACAAATGCGAGTCAGAGGTATATCTAGAAAACAATACACCTGCAGTACCAGCCGCATCTCGGCCCATCCCTGGAAATAACGTGTACGTTGCAAACGGGGACCCAGACACTGACGATGAAATAGATGATGAGGATCACAACCTAAAACCACGAGGTCCGTATGGTTGGAGTGATAATAAATTCAGACTGAAATTTATATTGTTAACTCTTTGCTTATTTTTTGCAGGATTGACTGGACTTCAAAACATTGGAAATACGTGTTACATGAATGCTGCAATCCAAGCATTATCCAATTGGTAAATTCAATTTGACTATATTGCAGGTTAAGTAAGTAAGTGTCGGTTTTGTGTTTGTAGCCCACCTTTGACGCAGTTCTTCTTGCAATGTGGCTCGTACGTAAGAACGGATAAGAAACCGGGCCTCTCGAAAAATTACATGAAGCTCATGTGTGATATGTGGCATAAAAAGAGACCCAGTTACGTTGTGCCGTCCAATATCGCTTACGGCATCAAGTTTGTTTGCCCAATGTTTCGCGGGTACACGCAACAGGTAAATGTGTTAACAGCAAAACTTTAAAACGAATTTTTATTTGGAATATGTACAGCTAAATGCAATGTATGGTTTAATTTACTAAGGACTCGCAAGAATTCCTACGGTGTTTCATGGATCAGCTTCACGAGGAGCTCAAGGAGCCTGTGGTCGATCTGGACAAGGACTCTGTAACTAACATGGAAACCGCGAACGTTGCAAGTGTTGTCGATACCGATGAGTCGAGTCAGTCCGAAGCTGAATACGAGACGTGTGACTCGGGTTTAAGCAGTGAGAAAAGTTCATACACTGACGAAGGCAACGAACAGATTGAAGCAACCCGGCTATGTAAGAAGAACCATCATGGTGTTGGTGGAAGCAGAAAGAGCCTTGTCGATGGTCTGCATTCAAGGTGAATTGCACTTAATAGTAATGATGGACTGTGATTGCAATAAAAAATGTTATATTGGCATTAAGGGATATGTCCAGTTACCAGTCATTGGAAGATGAAGACAACAGCGTCGAAACAGCGACAATCACCGAAACAAAACCGACATTGAAAACCCAGGGTTCTATGAAAGGTTATGCACCGTACCTTCCGTTCAGTCAAGGATGGGCATCTTCCAACCCGTCCACATCAGCTGGGAAAAGTAAACGCAAGAGACAAATCAAGCACAGAAGCATCGTTTCTGATGTCTTTGACGGAAAGATCCTTAGTTCGGTGCAATGCCTAACATGCGACCGGGTAATTGTCACTATCATGCAAAATTTCAAGTACACGGACGTGTTAATTAAACCGGAATGTAAATTTTGGATTTTGTGTTTTAAATCCCCAGGTTTCTTCAACGAAGGAGACTTTTCAAGATTTATCATTGCCAATACCAAACCGAGAATATCTCAGTGTACTTCATGCATCACAAACATCGCCATTGAAAGCATCGCTAAGCACGTGCACGGATGTGTACAGTCATCAGGGATGGTTCAGTTGGATGTTTGGGTGGATGCGAAGGTCTTGATGTTTCAAATATGTTATGCTGTATGAGTATTATGTTGACGAATATCTAAAGTTTGATTCATTTTGTTTTCTAGTTGGATCTGGGGGCCAACAGTAAGTTTACAAGATTGTCTGGCAGCATTCTTCTCAGCAGATGAGCTCAAAGGAGATAATATGTACAGTTGTGAGAAGTGCAAGAAGTTAGTAGAAGTTCGTGGATGTATTTCATTTGTAAAATAGTGTGGCGTCATGTGCTTTTTTAATAAGTTGCCCAGTGACCCTGTTCAATTTCTTAGGTTGAGGAACGGAGTCAAGTATTCCAAGGTCCTCGAGTTGCCCGAAGTACGAACTATTTTATAAAACTTCATAATAATGCTTGTTGTAATAGTGAGTTTGGACTGTATTCCATTTATACATACTGAGTACATACTTTGTGGTAATATCCTTTGCACAATACTCTACTTAAATTAATGTATATAGTTAGTGATTGGTTTTTATCGTTATTTCTACATATTCCTGTATGTCATAAATGTTGTATTTATTAGGTGCTGTGCATTCATTTGAAAAGATTCAGACACGAGGTCATGTTTTCGTCCAAGATTAATAGTTACGTTTCTTTTCCACTGGAGGAACTCGACATGACAACATTTCTTCACAAAGGTTAGTTGAAAATGTATAATAGTTTATTTTTTATTTTAGATTGAATCGTTATTGTTTTATTTAGATTGTCCTTCAACAGTCTGTATGTATGAACTTGTTGCAGTCATCTGTCATCATGGCACAGCTGGAGGTGAGTTACTTGTATCGCCTCAAGTGTGTAACCGAAATGAAATGTTTTTTTTCTCTTTCCAGGAGGCCACTACACTGCCTTTGCTTTAAACTGTATAAATGATAGGTGGTATGAATTTGATGATCAGTGCGTGACTGCGGTGGACCCACAAACTGTTGCCAATTGTGAAGCTTATGTTTTATTCTACAGGTACATTTTTGGTGAATTTGACATTTTGTGCATTAATTTTGGGATGTACATTTTTGAATTTTGTCTGCAGGAAAAGCTCTGAAGATATGATGAAAAAGCGACAGCGTGCTGTAGAGTTGATAGAGAGTGGAAAACGAGATGTACGCACATAAAACAAATTGGAGACATACTTGTATTTTTTACTAGCTGCAGGAAATTGAATATTATGTTCATTACAGCCAAGTTTGATGCATTTCTACGTTTCGAAGCAATGGATAAACAAATTCAATACTTTTGCAGAGCCAGGCCCTATCAATAACACAGACTTTCTTTGTCCACATGGAGGTAACGAATATTAGGAAATTTGACTAGAAAATGAAATGTTATACAACAATGTTCTGGTGTAAATTTCCAGGAGTTCATCCAAGCAAAGCATCGTATGTTGAAGAACTGTGTGCGAAACTTTCGCAAGGTGTTTGGGAATATTTACATGACACGTATGTAGGACATTTTTAATGTGCAATCGGAGTTTGTGGGGGAAAAATGAAAATTGCTTTACCAATTTATAAGTAATGTTTCCAGGTTTGGTGGAGGTCCAGCATGCAATCAACTGTACATATGTGCATTGTGTCAACAAGAACAGGAACTACTTGAACGGCGGCAAAATCAAGAGTTGGAGGAGTTTATTCGGGCAAGTTTTTGGTTTTATTTCACGTTTGTGGATATGATTGTTTTCTAATGTATTTCATATTTGTCACTATCATTGCAGCTCCGTAAGGAATTTCCATCACAAGAAATGCCTGGTATTATTTACGCAATCAGCTTAAATTGGTTTCGGCAATGGGAGATGTTTGTAAGGAACAGGGCAACTGGTGATGTTAAATATTACAGTGTCATGACTGAGAGTTACGGTTTTTAAAGCGTATATTTGTCATTTAGATCCACCTGGTCCAATTGACAACAGTGCAATATCATTCTGCAAAAACGGGCAAATATATTTACGGACGGGTAAATGATGGGTTTTTCCGAAAACAGTGTTGCCGTTTCATTTCCACATTTTTCTTTTTTACATTTAGGATCGGATCACGCTCAACTATCTCTGGAGACGTGGCAATTCTTATACAGCATCTACGGAGGAGGGCCTGAAGTGACGTTGCAACAGCAGGGAACAGTTGCGAGTACTTCAAACGACACTCCAGCCCGCGTCCACAGAGAATAACGCAATGTGTCCACATAGAAAGATCATGTTGGTAACATGGAAAATCAATTATCCATCTGATGGATTATTTAAACTGTACATACACGAAGACCTCAATTGATTACACCAGTGGTTACCGTTTCATTGACAGAATTGCTCGCACAATTGTAGACATAGTGGGAAATTTTGTGTGGATTTCCAATGCTGTTGATTAATGTCTGAAATACCGTGATTCGAAGCCAAATCCACCTAATCGCTAGTCTCAAATCGATGTTATTAATGAAGAATGCTTGTTTTAAAGCATTGTAATTTAGGTTAGATTATTATTATTATACAAGCCGTAACCCGTCAAAAATTGACGGAAAATGTGAATTATTTGAAATGTATGAAAATATTCTAATTCAGTGTGACGTGACACTGATAATATAATATCCATGCGGTCGCCGGCCGTTTGCTGTATTTTATGGGGCCGCGCCGCCATCGATTGTCATAGCTCCGTCTCTGGGCCCACCATATAAAGTACGAAGGAAATTACAATGAAAACATT
>JAQIWR010000318.1:0-23137 GCA_034695945.1 Glomeris hexasticha
TGTCCGTTATCTAGACACTTCAGCTTTTGGGAGATGATTATTTGTGATTTTATTGGTCGATTTTCACAAACAAATGAATGTGTTAGGATTCGCTGTCAGTTCACCTTTAAACTTGTCATTTTTTATAGTGAAAGTTGGTTTTCTGAACATGTTACTATTTTCTTGTCTGATTTTAACTTTTCTTTGAACAAACCCGGCACAAAAATGATCAATAAATTACTAAATTTAAATAATTCCAGTTATTCCACCGTGCAGTGTCGAACCAAAGAATACCCTTAGAATTCAGTACAAAAGGAATACCCTTAGTATTCAGTACAAAAGGAATACCCTTAGTATTCAGTACAAAAGCTCCGAAAATTGTGAAAGATGGAACATACAGTGTATATGTGCTCCTTTTTATATGGGAAATTTATTCATCAATTGTACGGATTCCTTTCAATGCAAATTTTCCTTACAGCCAACTTACCATGAAGTAATTAATATAGAAGCTGATACATTACATGTAGTTTTTGTAATTGTTGTACATGTAAATAATTTGTATTACATTATGTAAAGTTGTATTGAATTTTATTATTAAAAGAGTTATTGCTTTAATTTGAAGAACCAGTACTAGTGATAACATTTTTTCATTCTTCCCATTGCATCGCAAAACTTTCTGAGGATAGAATTTCATTCTTCCTGCATTATCCTGCTGAGCTTAATTTGCATATATCAGACAGTCTCAACATTTTGGAAATTGATACTTTATTCTCCAAGAAAGAGATGAACATCCTCTATACAATGCAATGCTATAGTAGTAGTTGGTCATCTGCATGGATGAACATTATACTTGGTCTTTTTTAACTTATCATGACGTCATCATGACTGTATATGTGATTATCGATTTTATGGCTGAAAAACCGGATGATGCCCTGCTGGCAAAATATGACTGGGACATGTCAACAAAGTACGGGAAACTGCTGGAAACGAATTTAGACTTTTTTTTTAAATTGCTGGAATTATCTCGCAACGTTGGCCATCTCTGGTCATGGTCGTCGATTTCTCTCGCAGTAAATCGCCTTTTTCCCTTCCTTGTGAACCTTGAATGAAGTCGCCATTTTTTGCTCTTACTCTTTTCTCTTTCACCGGATATTACATTGAAATTATGCTACCAGCTAGGGACGACCAATGTAATAATAAGTTAAGGGGCGTTTACACGAGGCAATTTTATAGAGCAACTTTATTGCATGGGGCACGTTTGAACAGTTATTGCCAAATGTAAACACGCTTTCAATTGTATTGCTCAAGTTTCTTGCCAATTGCCCGAAGTAGACCCCGGGTCTACTTTTGAGCAAGAATATTGTATCAAGAAACTTGAGCAATAAAATTGGCCAATGTAGACAGTGTTTCAATAGCCAATTTTATTGCTTCTGATGCATATCCCAGCTTTCAGAATTGCTCTAAGCGCCATCTTGTTTTTGTCAGCAATCGTAAGCAATGGGCAAAATTATTGCCAAGTGTGGACAGTACTGGCAAGTTTTTTTCTTTCAATTTTATTGCTTTACAGAAGTTGCTCAATAATATTGCCTCGTGTAAACGCCCCTTCATAGATATGATACGCAATGCAAGCTAGGCCGATTTCCTTTAAAAATTCACGCAAAAAATATTTGGCAGGATTGCCGTAAAAGTGATAAAATGGTTCGTATGATAACTTTTTCCCACACGCGCACCATACATTTTATGTGCCATTTTATGTGTAATGCGCTTTGCAAAGAAGCCCTCTTTTTTTGCCCTTCATTGAAATTTCTTAAAATATAACTTACGGTCCTACAAAAGTCCCTCTAATTCTGTTCCCCATCTTAGAATATCAAATTCCTAACCATATTTTACACGTGGTAAGGTGCGGCGAAGGTGAATTTTTGATATGTTTGGTGCGCCATACGCTCGGTTGTGATCTACTGGCCGTGCAGGGAAGCCGAGATCTGTAAAGTTTCTTATCTTCAATTTATTGCATCAAAATCCTACGTGTTTCCTCGTCCATTTTAAATAGTCATATACGAAGCCACCTGTCTGACATCGTGGCTGTATTTCCATTGCAATCCGCATTGAAATACACAAAATAAAATATGAGACCATGTGCATACGTTGGGTTGTTGGTTCGTCGGTTTGTTTAGCCTCGCGCGCGGGGTGTTAACGAGCGCACGCATATTTAGCAAAGTAGCGTGTACCTCGATGCGAGGCTGCAATTCCAGCGTTGAGGCTAGTTTGGAGTTGCTTGTTGCAGTTCGGCGTCCGTGGTGCGCGTCCGGTGACTTGGTTTTGTTGCTCGTAGTTTTCAGAGGGAACTAGCGATGCGCGACGTGTGTGAGCAATAACATTCCTACTTTTCGTCGTTTCTTCAACGCAAAACAGAATTAAGAAACTTTACGTTTTCGGATTACGAGACACCGTTGGAAACTGACAACTCGGGGCGCGCAAAAAGGTAAAAATTCCTCGAAAAACCGTATCGCCCTTTACGATCGACGTAATTTCGTGCATGCTTATAATCGCGTAGATATTAACACCAGTGTGGTTTCTAAGTAACAAACTGCTCTCTTTTTAGTTAGTTACCGAGTTTTAATGCGAGACAAGAAATGTTTTTCGTTGCGAATTTCTGACGAGTTTCAGCTGTTTTCATATTGCCGAAGTTGATTTTAAAGCCGCTTGGTGGCGTTTTTGCGGCTTGTTTTTTTTTTCTTTTCTTTTCTAAACGACAAAAAGTTTGGACTACGTAATTATATTATCGTGTTGTATAATGATAACTACGACTATTCGTGGGAAAAATATTAACATGGGAATGACGAGTGCAATGTGCTGTTTTGGGGAAAATTTATTGAATCGAAAATGCGACCATTAAAAATTGCCGAAAAAGGCTTACAAAATTCGGGAAAAAGGCATTCCGAAACACTGAAAATTTTCGCTAAACGCTGATGCAATGGATCATACCTTTTATATTTAAATTATTTTAACATGCGTTTCCTGGTAATAAATATGCAGGTGGGTTTTAATTGTGACAGTGTGACATGAATATCCCTAAATTTTTCCCAAAATTATGACAGGCCCCTATATGAAGCTTTGGAATTTGAAAATTGTACTGTACACTGCATGGTGACGTCATCTTTTTGAACTGTAAAAAATTGACATAAGGTATAGTGCAAATAATTTTTCCTTTATGGATTAGCAATCGAAGTAATGACAAGAAAATAATAACATTAAAAAATTATCAGAGCGTTGAATTTCACGTCTGTAACGAACGGGATAAATCTTGAAGCCAAGTGTTTTTTGTTGTTTGTATACGGTTTTTGGTTTCCGTTCCTCCTGACAGCGTGTAATTTATATAGCCTTTTTTTCTGACAAAAATCGCACTGACCTCTATGTATAGAAACTTGAAGCAAAGATGATCGAGACCTTGAACTAACAGGGTTGTAAAGATAGAAAAAACTAGAGCTGTTATGGGTGAAAAATAGTGTGGGAAAATGGAACATATGCCCCTTTTTGAACGTAGTAAATAATTGGTGAAATTTTCGCCCCAAGTTATTTTCCTTCATCTTTTTCATGGTCCAATTTTCACGCCTTTTGTGTTTTATTTTAATACTCATCTATTGGGATTATTTATAACAAACAACTTGAAAAGACGCAAATATATACTATTATGTTCACTACATAATCAATGTTGTTTGTAAAATAACGGTATTAAAGTGGCAAAAATGGATAACGTATTTCCTGGAGTTTTTTAATATAAAGAAAAGAAGTTTAATTATGAAAATCACGTCTTGTTGGCTATTACTATTTGTATTGGAATGCCATATGTAAATGTAGCACAAATTTCTCGGTATTATCATTTTGTTGTCTAGCAACCGGCATTATAATGCATGATAACAATTCGATCACGTGTTAAATGCACAGAACTTTAGTTTTTATGATAACCTTCATTTTATGGATTTTTTAAAATGGGAGAAATGATGAAGTTAAATATAATACGTATAATATAATTTCGTTTCTTTTAATGTAAATAATTAGTAGTTTTATAAAATTTTTATAAACATGCTGACAGCATTTTTTGTTAAGGAAATTACAGTTGTCTATTTTTCTATAAAAAAAAAAATAATTGAAGCTTGCTAATGGCGCATTTTATGTTTATTTAATATTTACTTTGTATTTCCGGTCTCTGTTTATTAGTAGAATTTCTCCTTGCATTTATAATGGTTGCTAATTTTGTGCAGTTGGTCGTGCAATAAAACGGATTGAAAATAAACGTAGGATTTTATTAACTACTGTACGTTGGCGGAAAATCGATGGACGTATAGGAGATTTTTTAACAATAAATTTAACGACCACACCCATACAATCTTATTTTTCTATGCGGTGTTTTCCCATTCTTTTCTTCTTTTTTCTCTCTTTCCTTTCAAATCCTTTCTTAATTGCGTTCACATGTCAAGTGTTTGCGCAGGCGTTTTGATAACAGCAGCGTTGTTTATTAATTTACTTTCTGGCATTTGATTGAGATGTTTATTTTGGTCGTGACGTACATGAATTACTCGATTAGATTATCGATTACTTCCGGTACTTATTTTTAAATTGTCCTCGAGCCGACACTTAAATATGGCGCCTTAAACTTTTCCAAAACTTGTTGGATGTACATATGTAATGTACCCACCAAAATTTAATATTTGTAGAGCAATTAAATTGAATTTTTAGTGATCATTCATTTTTTCCTATAATGTACATGTTACCGACCGAAGTGAAACTAAGCCTAATTGGCTTGCAGGGATTTTTCTTTCAGGATTATTTACACAGCATCCGTTTATTTGTTTGTGGAATGAAAACCGAAAATAAGAAATTACAAAACAATTTCCGGTGGATTAAGTAAGTTCACCTTGGCCTGAATATTATTATTAATGCAGCTGGGGTCGGATTAAAAATCTATTGTAGCAGTTCAGTCGAATTTTACAATACTTATTATATGTAGGCCCTATTTGTAATGCAGTTTCCAAACAAGATGGCAGGTGCGGGCTGTACTGAAAATGAATGAATTATATACTACCCTCTGCTTAGTATACGAGTACATATACAAATATTTGACAAATTTACTCTTGGGGGCTGTACTTGTGAAAATTATGGAACAATAAATGGTATCCGTCTGGCTGAATGGATCTGTAAATTTGAGTTGCAGGCCAAAAATAACCGCCATTTTGGCAGCTGCACACCGTATTTATTTGACGCGTGCACATGGTTTCGCAGTAGAGGTCTTTATCCTATCTGTGCCCATGTTGTCGAAAGAAAAATGCACGTGTTCTGTATAAATGATAACAAACGTTGATCGGCGATTGATAAGTTACAAGTGCGGTCTGCTAAATTTCACCATAAACTCCTGATCTCTGCATGCCGTACGTTCTGAGCGTTACGAATTTGAAATTTGAATTCGTTCGAATGCTTCGGATTGGCTGCAGTAATCCCCGCCCTTGAGATTTGAATTCGTTCGATCGGTATACTTTTTCTAATGATATATTCCATAGGAACATACTTATGTCATCCTGTAAATCCCCGTCTTCCGTTTGATTGGCAATCTTATGATCCCAATACTGATCCCGATTGTAGCTGGATGGATTGGAATGCGATTGTCACGGCTTGACGTAAGCTAGGTAAGCTGAAGGCTTATTACTTAATGGCAGCCATTGAACACCCGATGGCATTGGGATCGAATAGCGGTTCGATTGCACCCAAGTGGTGCTTTGCAAATGACGTTTGAAGAAAGGAAAGAAGGCATGCAAGGAATTCGGATATTGTCGTTACGAATTTGAGATGGACTGAATATGAGTATCTGGCTGCATCAGCCAAGGAATTTATCTTTCTTTATATGTTTGAGACCCAAAGGCATTCTTGCGCTGTACCAATATTCTTTTACGACCTATTCCTATCTCTGTCGTTTCAAGTTACACTTTCAGAGCACGTGCATCGCAATGATCGATCGATATTGTTCATCGTCTCGTTTCACAAGCTGTCATTTTTCACAATTCCCATGAAAACTCTGGATTTTTCACCTGGGAATGAATATAAGCTACTGCATGTAAAGTTCGAGTCTTGAATTTCCGGGAAATATATGGTTTGGACCCATGAGAGTTTATTCAAGGAGGTGGTTTGATGTTTGATAAATGTCATGCATTCTAATGGTAAAAATAGAAATTGCAATGCTTGCAATATATGTAAGCAAGGATATTTATTGAATGTATTGCTTTATGTACTGGAATGATACTATAGCAAGTTGAAACGACGCTGAAATGAAAGGTCATGACAGTCATAATTTTTTTTCCTTGAAAACCGTGCTTTTTTGTTGGTTTTAACAAGTGCACAAGTGCTCAGGATGTGGAAGTGGTGACAGCAGCAGTAAATTACTTACAGAGACTTATGATGCCTTGACCAGTTTTAACGTGGAAGTGGACGAGCAGGGTTAAAAATAAATGAAGAATTCTGTCCAGTCAGGGAGTTTACGTATGCAACTTTTGCATGACATTTTCGAATTAGGTATTTAAAAAATGTGAGGTATGGTAACTAAACAAAATAATGGTAAGAGAAAATTAAGGCTGTTTCAAATTAAAAACAGGGTCTTCGTTGTCCAAATTTGCGTCACTGCAATTTGGATTTTTAAATTGGATACTGCTTGGATACTGGAATATTTTGCGGAATGGCAAAACCAAATGTAAACTAATGGTTTTCTTTTTTTTTAAATTCTATTTGTAGAGAACCACCCTTCTTGCAATACAGTATATTTTTATTCAGTTCACACAACCGTGTATTCAACACGTGCTTGTTTTGCTTGAGAACAATGTGAAGATTTGGATTGCGTAATCTCCTACATATTCTACCCGCATAGAATTCACAAATGTCGGCAAGGTCGTACATTTTTTCTTCTTCTATTATTTTATATGTATAACGACTTCCCCAAAAGGTTGGCAAAAAGCTTAGACTGCATACTTTTGAATATGTGTCTAAAAAAAATATGTACACGTGATAAAAATTCGGATGGAGGAAAAAAATCCACATTTGAATCTACCGAAAATTTATCGCCGTTTACTGACGTCATTTGGCTGGGATGGCAGACATGAGAATGCGAAGTGTGCCTAGACGTAACTTATGGATGATCGCTAAACTCGTTAAGAAAATAGTATATTTTATGGTAACAATGCAAATAAGTTTATGTCGCTGTTGGTTATCTTGCAATATATAAATTGAAGTTCCATTCAGAGAGGCAACATGAGGCCATATAACCAAGTTGATGCGGTTTTAACGGCGCTCCGGTTAACGTCCACCGTAATGGCCGCCCTTCAGCTAGCGCATTTTATAAGGTTTGGGGTGCACTCAACTCTCTCATCACACTATACCAGATGTTGTCAAGAACAAACTTTCCCTTTTCTCGATTGCTCTTCTTGTCAACTATATTTTTTTCCCCTGGCAGCAACGTTGCGTTTTTTTCCCCTCCCTTTTTCGAGAGCATATTATAGGGTCCTACTACGAAACAATATGGCTGCTAATGCGCCTTGCAAACCGACTGTCACGAAAGAAACCTATTAGTGCGGAGGGGGGAACTATACGATTCTCATTGTGGATTCTTTCTTTATTCTACGGAAACAGTTGATGGATGCGCCACATGGTTGGAGGAGGATAGACGTGGGAACTGTGACGTCATACGGAAATGTGAGGGCAAAGAAAGACAGTTGTTATTCTAGTTTACCCTGACCGCACCCTGATTTCGCATACAACACTTTTACAATGTGACCGTATAACCTGATTCCGGTCACACGCTTGAGATTATGAGGCGATGATGTCACGCCCAATGATGGTGACGTCACAGCACACAAAAATGATCTCTAAGATACTAGAAGGAAGCCATTATATTTTCGGTTGAGTACTGCGACCGGAACGGAGGGCTTAATTGGTTTCGGTGTGATTATATAGGTACATAGGGAAAGTGAGGGAAGTAAATGGAGAAACGTTCATCAATAGATCGATGAGAAGTGCGTGACGTCATAGGGGCGTGGTTTACACCCTCTTACTGATGAGTCAGGTGGGAAGGGCGTGCATGTTGTCGTCACTTGCCGCCATTTTGATTGCGATAAATATCCTCATGGGGAATGCAAAAGATGTGATGTCGGTCATTATGTCATTCAGAGAACCGAGACCTTTAACAATTCTATGTGGCGCCGTCAGAGGGCGCTTGAAGCAGTCACTGTATTATCAATGAATTATGAGCATTATGACTATACTAAGTTGCATTTGAAAGAAAACCTGTATAATGATATTAATTTACCGCCTACACTATATAAATACGTATTTGTTAGACCATTTGTAACGTGGGTGAATAAAAACTTGTCTTTGAGCTTGAACTTTTATTTGAACAAGGGCGTTGGATGAAAAGTGACTGGAAAAATGTTGTGGCCGCCATTTTTGTAGGTGACCGACTTTGATAAATTGATTTTAAAACGCCTGTATGCAGCTAGGATTGTTACATGTTGCTTATCTATGAGATAATTATAAGTATGTGTATGGAAAGAGAGAGAAAGCGATAAACAAACGCAGAGTTGATCACGTGGTCAGGTGAAATTGAAGTAGGGTTCATCGCTCTGTTTTCTTATGTGTGCGTCATCAACAACAACAACAACAACAACAACAATAATAATAATAATGCACATGCATACCTATACGGCAAATAATGTTGTCTGTGCACGAGTGCGCATGCGCTAACTACATTTCCAGTGATGAGAATAAAGCATCCGTTTCCGGCGCATCTCGTGCAAAAAGTTTCACTCCGAACCGGAAGTACATGCATCCTGCAAATAAAACGCGTGTCATTTGCAAGGGCATCAAGCCATGTCAAAAGTGACTATGTGCATATAGATATGTGTGAAATATCCTATGTAGAATATCTCTCTTAATTATTATTATGGCAGAAAAATACCCGCAGACTGTCAATGACGTCATGGACCGATTCAGTTTCCCAGATGAAGAGGTTTCAAGTTACTCGAGGCATGTATATGGGGAAATGTAAACAAATGCTTCTCGAAAATGAAAAGCCAGAGGGAATAACGTTAGGGGTGTTCGATTAATTATGTCACGTGTTGTCGATTTTTGCACCTGTCACGATGACATGTGAGATTGGTTATTGCGTAAAATTTATGTTAAATAGCACTGCATGCTGAGCAGGTGGTTTTTGTTTTGCAGATGGTGTGACGACATGACTTGAGATTTGCTGTGAAGAAGCTGATGTGACTTTTAACTGATGAAGCCCAGTGCACCTGTTGGCCGTGGACAAGGGCCATGGCAGGTCCTACCTATGTCTGCTAGATGCGCTTTTGGACGCATCCTGCCATCAGCAGCATCGGGAGCAACGAGAAACCATCAACGATAACATAATGGCAGATGTGGAAACGACAGCCATCAGGTTTAGGCCTTCACCCAGGCAATCCAAATTCCCCCCAGCATCCTCCCAGGACACCGGACATCGATTTCCAGTCAACGGCCTGGTCAATGGTTCTACCCCTAAGACCACCGACAAGATCGTTGGAGGACAACACAGGCCCAGATCTCCAGGTTACTCCAGGGCATCTGCCATGGTGAAAGCTTCTCATGGGGACAGACCACCACCTCACCGATCGATGAGTGACCGGAACGGCAGATGGCCGCAGCACGGTGGACACAGGCTAGATGACCCTAGAGGACATTCAGGCACCGCTGCAACTGGCAATGGGAACGGCACTGGAAGAACGGTGCTGTACCGCAGTAACAGCAGCTTGGAGTTGGACCAGGAGCTGCTGGATGCAGCAGGTGTTGCAGGAGCTCTGAGGAGGGAATACGGCAGTGCTTCTTCTATAGATGTGATGAGCACTTCTGGCGAGAGTTTCTTCGCCATGTTGAGAGATTACGGAGGTACTGGTAGAGATGGGTTCAATTTTGATCAGCGAAGTCCAGGTCCGGCACGGATTGCGGAGTACCTGCGGGGTAAAGTGGAGGCTCCTCCCAGCACCCAGAACGCTGCCAATGTTTTAGTGTTAGCGAATGGATCTGGAGATGCCCTTGCTGAACATGCCTGTACCAGTCCTAAAATCAAGACTAAGTTCCATAAGCTGTGGGAAGGCAGGGAGAAATCGAGGACCAAGGAGAAAGGTGCCGGTGCTGGTTCCGGGGGAGGCAATGATGCCCCTGCTTCGTTTTTTAGAAAGCTGAGAGGTGGTACAGGTAATAATACTCACTTTATTAACGTTTTCATTGACATTTGAGTTTTATATATTAATCTGCAATGTGAATGTACGCCTACAAAATTTGTGCATTATTTCAAAATCCTTTTTTAAAACTCCAGTTGGCTAAGTGGACATGGGATTTGGGAACATAGTAAAACAGATGTCATCATCTACATTTTCTATTTGCAAGTGAACCAATTGTGTTGTTGCGATTTTCTCTCATGATACAGAAACTGTCAACCTGTTTTGGTTTATTGACACTTAAATTCAAAGTACATGTACCTAACTATAGTGTACCAGTTTTTTGTAGCATAGCTGCACAGATATACCTGTAGATGTCAACAGAAGATATTTTCTTTTTCTACAGGAAACAGCGGAGGTAGTGGAGGAGGAGGAGGAGGAGGAACTGGAAGTGGGAACAATGGCAATAAAGGTGATGGCTCCAAAGGAATTGATGTCAGTTCGAAAGGTTCCACAAATTCGCTGGAATCTGAAGGAAAGCTGGAGGAGAGACTGCGAAGAAGATCTTTCGCCCATTACGATGTACAGAGTATCACGGCAAATTTGAGTTGTGCTGCTCGACTCCGAAATGTGTTAAGTCGTAGAAGGAACACTTGCACCGGGGCTTCGGCAGCTTCCAATAACTGTGGTGGTGGTGTTGGTGGACGAGGAACCCCTCACGGGAGCACAGAGGACCTTGGAGGTTCCGAAGACATCGGAGGAGTAACTGGCAACCAATCCGCTCCTACGGACACCGGTGATGGGAAAAACAATGAACTGATCCTTGGATGCCCTTACTTTCGTAATGAGTTAGGTGGTGAGCTCGAGAGGAACATCAGGTGTGTTTTACCAGAACCTTGACACTTTTGTTAATTGTGTTATAAAATCTTAATTGGAAATGTTGCTTGATAACACGTTTTGTGACATTAATGTTTTGGGTTGTAGTCTGACGAGGATTCCTTCTTCGAGAGGTTATCGAAGGCGGTTTCAGAACGCGGATGGAGGAGGGACAGCGAATAACAACAACGCCATGAATGGCAACAGTTGTGGCAACGACCAGGGCATGAAAGCCACTTTTCATAGACCCAACATCACTTGCGGTTTATCAGTGTTGGAGGGTGCTTCAAACACGTACTTGAAAGGCCGTGATTGCCCTTACCAGCGGCATCACTGGCGCATCGAGTGTGTCGATCAAGGGGCACTTTACTACAAGCAGTATTTCTACGGCCAGGGTGAGTTGCTTTAGTTGCACACGATGAGAACTTGATTATCAGCTGTACGTTAGTACCGCAACGCTTGCAATCTCCTCCCGCAGAGCACCAAAATTGGTTCGGAATAGACGACCAGCTGGGACCAGTGGCTGTCAGTATTCGCAGGGAGAAGATAGATGAGAATGGACCGGTGATTAGCAACAATTCGGGAAAGGATACTTGTTCACCTACCTCACAATATCAATATCGACTGATAATAAGGACAAGCGAGGTTGGTCATTTATTTACTTGGCTGCCGAGTGAACGTGACAATGGGTGTTTCGCATGGTTATTACTAACATTACGATACGTACATGGCCATACAGGACAATGAGTCTCCTTCGGTTTGTTGGTTTCCTTCAATGACAAAGCCAAGTGGCTTAAAATTTGGAGGGGGAGGGGGGATCTTGCTATGGCCTCTGGATTAGGCAGCAAAAGTGGAGCACTTATGAGCGCTCTGCACCACTTAACGCAGGCATTTCAGCTTAGCGTAAAAAAATACAGAGGACGGTCCTTAAAAGGAAGAACACATTTAGGGCTATCCTTGACAGGGCACTAAATTTCAAATACATAAAATAGTCGTCCCATGCGAGTTACGCATTTAAGTACCATGCACTTTATCAGTGGATGGTCCATCTATTTGTTATATAGCCATTAATTGTATTTTGTTGTTTCAGCTAGCTACTTTAAGGGGAACTGTCTTAGAAGATTGTATACCAACCCTGAAGCAAGGAGGGGGCCGGGGAATCCATGCCAAAGAAGTCATTGAATGTATTGCCCCAGAATTGCAGATGTCGTGTCTGCGATTAGGTACAAGTGGAACACAAACGGAGGATCAGTTGCTGAAGTTGGACCAGCAAGGAGTACTAAACATTACATAATTTTATTTCGCACTTAATAAATACTGGTTGTAATAATATTTGATAATCTCCCTAGTTGACAAATCATTATAAAGTGGGCATCATGTACTGCAAAGCTGGTCAAGGGACGGAAGAGGAAATGTATAATAATGGTGTGTGTGTGTGAAGTTATTATGTACGTGTGGTGCAATTCGGCGTCAGAATGAATTGTTTGGGGTACAATGTGGGAGGTCTGTCTTGAATGTTATGATAAACTGCTATACTATTATAAAAGTTGATTGCATTATGAATGAAAGGAGCATTGAACCTCTTTTTTTAAAAAAGATTATTGTTAACTTTCATATTATATCACATAATTGGTATTACAAATAAGCAGCATGTTTATCATTCATCGCTACTCAACTGTGAATGTATTACATTTTGCCCTGTGCCCACATGAGTTGCAGTTGATATTATTTCACTTAATTTCAGAGCATGCGGGACCTGCTTTTGATGAGTTTCTAGACATGATAGGGCAGAGAGTCCGCCTAAAAGGTTTCGACAAATACAGAGCTCAACTTGACAACAAAAGTAAGGACACTTCACCTAGTTGAATAATGTATTCTGATATTTCTATATCTGTTTATTTTCATTATATTAGTGGACTCAACTGGTCTATATTCGGTGTATGCCACATTTCAACAGTACGAAGTTATGTTTCATGTTTCTACAATGTTGCCGTACACTCCAAATAACAGGCAGCAGGCAAGTTCTAGTGAAATACCCGATATTTATTTTGTGGCTCATTCGTTTGCATATTTCAACAGCTTTTAAGAAAACGACACATAGGAAACGATATTGTAACCATTGTTTTTCAAGAACCGGATGCTTTGCCATTCACTCCGAGAAGCATTCGCTCGCATTTTCAGCATGTTTTCATCATTGTGAGAGCCGTTCACCCATGTTCTGACAACACCAGATACATGTAAGAACTGTTTTTTGATGGGTAAGCGTTCAGTATGTTTTCTTATATTCATTATTGTAAAACTGAAAATTGTAGGGTCTCAGTCGGCCGTTCCAAAGAAGTTCCAGTTTTTGGACCTCCAATTCCAGAAGGTGCAACATTCCCAAAGTCTAAATCATTTGCCGAATTTCTGTTGGCCAAAGGTATTTGTTAGAAGTCACGCAAAAGAAATGTAACAAAATACTTAGGTATTAAATGGGATTGCAGTTATAAATGCGGAGAACGCAGCACATAGATCGGAGAAATTTGCCATCATGGCATCAAGAACAAGACAAGAATATCTGAAGGATCTGTCCACAAATTACGTTACTGCTGCTACTATTGATTTGGGGCCCAAATTTTGTAAGTGCAATTCTACAAATGTGTATATGCATCTTTTGTAAAATATCAGTTAGATTATGATATAAACAGTGGTCACTCGATAAGTTCAATGTTTATTTAATATAGCCATTATATCATTCGGAGGAAAAAAGAAAGATCGCGCTCGGCCACGGTTCATTCCAGATAACTCTGTTCGAGGTGCTATTGTTTGGAACATCCAGGTATGTTTAATTGAGATTATTTTGAATTGTTCAACTAAATTAAACCTGCGTCATTCAGGGTTTTATATGGATTTATTTTCAATTAGGTGGATGATTATGGTCAATCAACGACAATTAATTGCTCATTGGGGATTTCATGTGATACTATTGTATTGCTTGAGGAAGGAATCAATGAAGTCGTATTCTCTTGTCCAACTTCATCTATATTGGGGTGGACTTCACAGAGCAACAGGTTAGTTAATTGATATAGTATAAGTTATAGTACGATATTCGATATCTAAGGTAATAGTCACACGACAAAATTATAACCTTCGTTAATAATTTCAGCTTGAAGATGTACCATCATCAAGGAGAATGTGTTGTGCTTCATGCAAAGGACTTGGATGAAATTTTAGAAATTGTGAACAGGCTTTCTTGCGTCACAGCAGGGCATGAGGTAACAACTGCAAATAGTGCATATGAAATATGTATCCTTGTTGTGTGCCAATTTCCCCATCAATAAAAGTGATTGATACTCCCATTGATGCGCTTACTTATTCTGAGTGTTTTTTTAACCCAGTCGCAAGAGTACACACTCCGAAGAAATAATCTCGGCCAGCTGGGCTTTCACATACAACCTGATGGCATTGTGACTGAAGTTGAATGCCATGGCTTAGCGTGGCAAGCAGGGCTCAGACAGAACTATAGGCTTGTCGAGGTCTAACTGACAGTTAATACCATATATTACTGCCATGCATTTATACTTGAGATTCTCACGTGATTGATTCATTCCGCAGATATGCAAGGTTGTCCTGGCAACTTTATCTCATGATCAGATGGTTGACCTTCTAAAGACTTCTGTTACTGTTACAGTAACTGCTATTCCACCTCTTGATGATGGAGCTCCTCCAAGGTATAATTGAAAATTAATTGCATGTTTCTAACACAAATTCTGCTAATTTATTATTCGACTAAATTTGTTGTACGCATAAAAATTCAACTTCTTTAGGTGGAAATTGTATTTTAGATACATGAATTAAATGGAATTTTAAGGTTTATTACTGGGGAATGGAGCATTTATGATGAGTTAAATTAATTACTACAACATCAATGTATTTTATGGCACAAGAAACTGAAGCGAATGTTTCCAACTGAAAGTAATAACATAATTGCTTTGTGGTGGCCTTGTGTTGCGATAATATGTTGTATACACAGTTATTTGACGCACAATGTGTTACCAAATATTTATTGCATGTATTTGTTTGCTGTTACATAAGAGGCTGCAGTTTGCACAACTGCAGTTTCCTGTGTGGCCTTCAGGGCAGTGGAGACTATGAAAACGTGAACGGGACAAACCTGCACGACAATCTATCTCGAGTGAAATCTTCAGCCCGGCAACAGGTTGCACATTCCTCTTCCAGGACGAATTCATCCCCGCTTCAGTCGACACCAAGTTCCGGTTACAGCAGTCGCAAATCGGTTACCATAAATCTGGAGCATCGGATCCGCAATTCAGAGGTTACATTTCCTTTTGTTTCGTTCCTCGAATATGCAGTGGATGCACTGTTAACATTGCCACATTGTTCTCTCGTATAACAAGGATTTTAGTGACTTAATTATCATACTAAAACTTAAACTTCTATTGTTAGCTGACAAGTGCTTCCAGCCAGTCCAGCGAAGAAAAGTGGTACGACACTGGGGAAATGCCCGATATAGCTGGGGTTGTTAGGTCCCATGTGGGAGGCGATTCGCCTCCTCCACCTCCGCTTCCGGCTCGATTGGCACCAACGTGTAACACACGAAGGCATGAGGCCCAGCATGGCAGGCACGTGTACGCTCACCTTCCACCTACACCTTCGCGTGCGGTTCAAAACCACTCTCACTCGATGCCACCTCCACCACCTCCTCCGCCATCCCATTCGCATTCGTACGTTCCTAGAGCCCTTGCGGATTATTCGCAAGTGAAGGACGCCATTCAAACTCAAGCCGAGCACGCGCGCCAGCTGAGGACATTATCATCGCAGTATTTACCATCTTCAATGGCTGACAGGCACAAGGCAACATTTATGACTTCCCCATCAGTGGCTGCGAATGACCGGCATTCGGACGGAGGTACCAGTGAACCTGGACCAGGTTCCAAAAGTGAAGGTTTGACATATTTCTTACGCCTGTTGCTTAATGTGCAGTACGTCATTTGAAAGCTATATAACGTTAAACAATGTTATTTCTGGAAGCTGTTTATTTCCATACACTTATATTGAATTGGCGGCCGCCCAACAGAAGCACGTTGACATGTGTTGGCCAATCTAATTCAAGCGGATGTACTAAAAGTGAGTTTTTCCCCGTTTGTAGATGAACATTCGGGCAGCGGTAGCAGTGTTTCGCCGTATTGTCTGCCAAGACACATTGTATCTAGCAGTAGCAATAACAGCAGCCGTAATCAGAGTCCACGATCAGGGTAAGCACACTGGTGCCGTTCGTATTATTCTTGACCTACTGCACATCAGGTTTAAATGCCGAGTTTCGCAGAAGCGACCGAGAAGCCCGGTTGCGGACTGTGCCTGGCAACCGTCACTTAGGAAGATCCGGACAGAGTAACTGCACCGAGAGTACATTGCAAGAAGACTTGCTTAAACTAATTAACCCTGAACTCATCAACAGCGAAGATGACATCAGTTCTAAGGTTTCGTTGAAAGTGTTACGTACATGGAAAACCGAGATATTGAGAAGCCTAACTACTTGTTTCTATTTTAAGAGTTTGGATGACAGTTACCACCGGTCTGGAAGTCCTCCACCTCTGCCCGTCAAGGCGAATTCGAGCGATCTCCACTCCATGTCCAGCAGCGGTAGTAGTAGCCGAGGCTTGAAGCAGACTTCAACCTCGGAAGAGGCTCCACTTGCAGGTGACGTAATATTTACTACAGCCAGACCCGCCACTGTGATTTCCTCCTCGTCTTCGTCGTCACCTGCTCCCAGTGAAAATAAGCATCCAAGGGATGAGAGGTAAATTTGCTACCTATATGATGGATGAATGTGGATCGACATGCTCTAAGAACATCGTTTCATTTTAAGAAATATGGACAGGCAATCTCCGAGGACATCATCGAGTAATTCTAATGGATCTTCTAGAGGTGCTTCCAAGTCACTGCCTCCGTTCCCTAAAGTGATATCATCCCTAATGGATTCTGCTGCGGATGGAGATTGGCCTATGTTAAATGAGAATGCCGTCCAATCATTGCAAGGTTTGTTTCGTCAACTTGACCCACAGGACATTCAAGCTACTGTTGCAGATTATTTAGTACAGCAGCAGTTTGATCTTTTCCGGTCATCATCAGGAAATTGCGCTTCTATTCAGCTATAATAAAAACCATATTTACTGCGTAATTAGCAAAGTGTGAGTTCTTGTATAGCTGAACATTGTATAGTAACAGTCTGATGATGGAAATATGCGGCTGAATAAATAATTTGCTAAATGTGGTTCGAATTAGTGAATTAGAGGATACTGAACTATGACCCCCACATGTGCTAATATAACTGTTGCTTTTCATGTAGGTCCCTGCCATTTCTCTGCTAGCACGGAAAGCCTAACACCGTGGATCGGTGATTTAGCTGACAGGCTAGGATTAGATACACTCCCAGTGACTCAGTAATACAATTATTATTTAAATGCATGTGTTGTACCCATGTTAATTGTTTTCTCCTTCATGTAGATCCTGTCATCTTTTAGGAATGGGTTCCAGAAGAGTCAGGGAATTGGAGCAGCGTGTTAGAGGACTTGAAGAAGAGCTTGCACAGGAACGCAATCAAAAAGTAGCACTGGAATTAGAAGTGCAAAGGCTGAGAGATGAGAATTCACGCTTACAAGAGGAATCTCGGACAGCAGCTGCTCAGCTCAGAAAATTCACTGAGTGGTTCTTTCGAAATATTGACAAATGAAATGTGTTTACACTGCCGAGCTATTATCGGCAGATCAAAAATATTTTGCTTTAAACAGTGCTGTTTCTTATCTAGTTCACATCTTTAAATACATAGCTAAAACAGATGTGGCAGAGATATCCCTACTTTTTATATTCACATTTGTTGCCTTAAAAACCTGTTAGTGGGGGTTGTCAACGAAAGTGTCTTATATTTTAGCCTGTCATGCTGCATTCCATTAGGACCATGCTATACTTAAAATTCCTTAGCAATTTCACACATTTCACATTCTCTTTGTTTTGCACTGCTCTGAAAATGCCTAAATATTATGTGAATATTTGAGGTTTCCACTTTTTAATATCGATGTATAATCATGGTTTAAAAACATCACTTACAGATGTTTGCAGCTATGTTGATATTTTTGAGAGTACGAATTGCTGTTTTATACCAAAGAATTTACATGTTTAGAAGACATTATGCGATGCATGTGTCTTTTTATGAATTACAGGGGGAAATGTGTTTTATCAAAGTCACTTAATGTAATACTTCAATGAGAAGCAATTTTTCTGTTCAGCCTATCAATGACAAACATTCACGAAAGGCTATACTCATTTTACTTTATTTAAAATTGAGGATGTGTAACGTTAGTGTGTACCACAAAAAAACTTAGCATTTGGCAACCAGTTTTTTTTTTGTTTTTTATTACTGTAAAGACAATTTAAAGCCAAGTGCCTCTTTTTTATTACTTTGGTCGACTGAAACATTGTGGCCTAAAAAAGAGAATTCAGTGTTTGTATCGTTATCTACTTGTGCAAATGAAATTCCTAGTCATTGAAAACTGTCGGATTATAACATTCTTGCACAAATTGTAAATGTACGTTCCATCTATACTCGCTTTGTTCCTTGTATCCAATCATTGTTTTAATTACTGGTATTCTAAAAATTGTCAGCTGTAGATAGATCCAATCTTGTATGCGTATAAACTTGGAATATTTAATTAATAATATGCACATGTCATTAAGAGTTTTTTCATTAAAACATCTTGTGAATCTGTGACAATTACATGAACAGAGTCTCCTAAAATAAAAATATTGACCTGCAATCGATCTATAATTGTTTTAAAATTATTGTACACAATGGCCTTCATATTGGAACAAAATTGTTTAAGATTGCACCCCTAGTTGGACCAATGAGCTATATACTGTGTCAGGAGAGGCAATCGAACTGGTCTGCTGTGCTTCCGTTTGAATCGATGCGCATATCACCAGGTGTTTGGGCCACTCCCACTTCGTTGCATTATGGGATGCATAGGCGGGGTTAGTGGACATAGATACCCGCCATTTCCTAGCGACACTTTTTATTGATCGTTTTGTTGGGATATGTTTTGAGATATGTTTTAGGGCCCAATGGTCCCAATAGAATGTAAAGGGCCCAATGGAATCGAAAGGGCCCAATGGTCCCAATGTAATATAAAGGGCCCAATGGAATTGAAAGGGTCCAATGGAATCACAAGGCGGCCGTATAATTGAGTGAGTGGATAATTGAGGGCTGAATTAATAACAAAGTGAAACACTATTTCGAAAAACTAACCATAGTTGTATGGTTGTTGAGGATTTCCTTACTTACGGTTGCCTCGTTTTTGGTATAATTTGTATTTATTGTCGTTGAGGAGAAAAATTGGCACCAAAAACATGATTTTTTATGTCTCTTAAAATTATTTCTGCAATTTAAAAATTACCTCGTTTTCGACAATTATGAAAACAAATTTCCAAAAAGCGATGGGCATTCCATACACATCCTCAAAAACCTACTTTTGTTTGGTTTTTTAGAAGTAGCGCTTCACACATGTGACCGATGTATGTGCATTTAGCGGTTTGTTTGTTTCTGACTGAGGTTCGCATGTTGGGACACATGATCGACAAAATTCATGGTATGCTCATGCATATATACAGTCAGACCTCGTTAATTCGTCACCGGCGGGACTGGAAATTTGTGACGAATTAAGCGGAGTGTCGAATTATGAGGAGTTGTTGCATGTTGAATTCTGAGAATCTTGTTGCTTTGCTTAGAAATAGTGTTGCATAACATTTGAAATTTGTTTTTGGTATGATTAAGTAAGATGTTGTGTAATGGCTTGCGTAATGGCTTGGTTGGTTGTTGTTCTTAGAATTTGTTCGCATAAATTAATTGGCTGTCGATTTGTTACTATATAAGCTTGTGCATTGAATTGTTGAGTGAGTGTGTGACTCCAGAAGTCATGATGGCTGGACCAGTCTCCAAGTGTGTGGTGCGACCTCATTGTATGTAATGTATTTTAGTTAGTGCAAAACCCAACCAAGTTGGTCTACTAATAAAGCAAGCAGTCACCAAGAATAATCAATATTTATTGAACACTAAGCTTCTACAAAACAGGAGTCAAGAAAATATCACATTCCAAAACAATTTTTTTAATACAATGAAACCTGTCATATAGAACACCTGGATGAAGTGAACACTCGTCTGTATTGAACAATTTTTAGCAGTCCCAAACGTTAGTCACATACGTACTTTCTTGTCTTGATATATTGAACACCTCAATATATTGCACACTTTTCACCAGTCCCGTAGGTATTCAACATAGACAGGTTTCACTGTATATACATCTATCTACTTGTTATTATACAAAGAAATCGTCAAATAGTTTCTAAATTCTGACTTTATTGTCTTACAGGCACATACATAATCTGCCATAGGGCCAATTTTAATGACGTGTGTTTCCACACAATTGGCAAATCAAACAACAATAAATATCATGAACAGAAATTCCCAGTGTCCCAATGATTGTCGCAAATTTAATTACGCTAAATCTGGAAGTAATATGTGCAGAAATTCGAAAATACCATATGCCTGACGAATTATGAGGTGGAAATCCCTATCTGATTTGAAATTTATTGACGAATTAAGCGGTTTGACGAATTTTCCAGGTGTCTAATTAACGAGGTTTGACTGTAGTAGCAACAGTCCTATGGTGCGCTTTTGTTCAAACCTGCCCAATCGTTCCCCCCCTATTCAAGGATGCAGTGAGCTCCATCATTTATCATTAACAAACAATGACGACTAATTGTATAATTGGCTAATTAACGGCTAATTGGCTAATTGAAAAAGCGCACCATAGGGCCAAACACTGGATTATTATTTGGCAACCTTGTACCAATATATGTGACTGGATTGTGTCTGTTTAAGATGTTACAGAAAGTCCAATAACAACTCGATTATCAAAATCTGGAATTGGGAAGTATGATAACATGCAGGAAGATGCTGATATAGTCCGTCGCAACTCAAGGTAGCCGAAACTGCAGCTGTGCGGCGGTGATCCCCCTCCCTTAAAGGGTAAAAGTAGACTCGCCGAACGCGCGCCAGCGAGTACTGCCAGCATGTACTGCCATAATTTCTCTGGCACTGGTCGATTCCCACTGTGTTTGTAAGCGAGATAGTGCCTGAAGGAGAAATACTTTGTGAGATATGGATCAAAATTTCATTGTAAACTTTGTTCATAGCTATCATCCACCTGCAATCACTATTTTCCCAGCTATTTCCAATCAGGCGATACTTTTGGTTCATGGTGTATACGTATTTATGTGTGGAAAATCTGAACTACGCTTATGATTTTTTCACTGTTTTTTTGACAATCTTCCAAGTTGTATATTAGCTCCAGATTTAGTTTCCCTCTTTCGATTTCAGGTTTATGCAAATTTGCTAAGTGGGGTAGTTGCAATAATAGCAATAAGTGCAATAATTACGGTAACTGCTCTTTTGTACTATGGACTTGTCCCTTCTGGCTGTGAGCAACAGGTCAACCAAACAGCAATTACTGCAATTATCGCTATTATCGAAATTACCCCACTTAGCGAACAATAGCACATTTGAATATCGCTTGAAACGCAAAGCTCAAACTTACTCTGGAGCTAATATAGTTAGGTAACAACAGCATTACTGTGCCAAACATCTTCTAATGTGACTTAGAATTAATTCATCGTGTATTTAAAGGTAAACTGACATGGTTGTGAACACTGAAAAGTTCGGTTTAGTGAAACGATGCCAATAAAACCATTGACGCTTTCGAAAGTTTGATAACAAATAGTAAAAAAAAAGTTACAAATAGTTAAAGATGTGACACCATGGTGTCATAGATAAGCGATGTCACGGCGCTGGCATCATAGACGTGCAATGTCATGGTGCTGGCTGGCGTCATAATGTCCTGTGGAGACATCCGCGCCAGCCAATGAGGCTGATCATCAATTATTTGATAGAGTGGCAGAGTGGCGTAGCTGTTTCAGCCAATGAAAGTGTTGACTGATTTTGACAGTTGTGTTTTGCTTGCGACCAGCTGTTCGTTATTTTCAAATTGCTATATCTTTTGAACAAATTATCGGAAAAATCACAAAAAATCCAGTAATGTTCCCAATTATGTGTTTAATGAATTGGCCGACTCGCTAGAAAATCGGTGAAATCGTGTATCGCCGTGTCAGTTCTCCTTTAACGTAAACTAACCAAAACTAGTTAGAAATAGGTTTTGACACGCTGCGGTTCTTTTATGTTCACCGGTGTTTAACGAGAAAAAAAAACACGTTATTTAATGGAGAATTTTACGATATAAATTTGAGTCAAATAGTAGGTAGCACTTTGAAACATGTCTATCGTGGAAATCTGTCTATGGGGAAAACTGCCTGTGGTGGAAAATGACTATGGCGGAAACCTGTCTATGGTGGAATCTGAAGGGAATGTAAAAACTTCCCCCTATTAGACCTGTTTCTACCAAAGACATTTTCCACCATAGACAGACAGGTTTTCCAGCATAGAGAGATTTTTCAATACAATAAAACCTGTCCATGTGCGACAACCTGTACGTATAGTGGAAAATTTGATTGTTTTGGGACTATAGTCCTGCAAGATACATGTTTTCAAAAACCTTTCTATGCTGGAATAACCTGTCTATGGTGGAAACCTGTCTATGGCGGAAAAATTATCCGGTCCCGTGAGATTCCACCATAAACAGGTTTCATTGTATATGTTACCGGCAAAGTGCGAAATCAGGCAATGTGCAAAATTTTCCCATAAAAACGACGATTACGATAAAACTAATGCTTTTTCGAAAAAATCATTGTCAACCTAAATTGTTTAGAAGGTCAAAATACATATTATGATCTACATTTCGTTAGCTACAGATAATTAGGTTATGTTTGTTAACTAAAAAACATAACCTAACCTAACCTAACCTAACTTAATCTAAACTAACCTAACCATCCCAGCGTAACTAAAACTGGTTTGACTTACGTATTTGCACCCTCCGGTCAATTTA
>JAQIWR010000319.1:0-23077 GCA_034695945.1 Glomeris hexasticha
TTGATAGCAGAGCCACCACACGGATTTCTCCACGAACCTTGTCGAGAAACTTGTGAATTGCCTGTAAAACATTCTACTGCCTTGGTGTCCACAGAAAGATTGAGCTAGGACCATGCCAATTACCACGCTTGAAGGGGTTCACGGTTGCAGTTTGTGGCAATACTAGCGCATCATAGCCTGCCCACCTGCAACCCGGCACCCCTTAAAAACGTGGTAATTAGCATGGTCCTAGCTCAATCTTTATTTGGAAGGACTATAGATCCTTATAACAATTTTTTTTCACCCAACCTAACCTAAATTAATCTAAACTAACTAAAAAGGGGCGTGTTGTGGTGGGCGCGGCTGCGGCGTTGTAAGATTTTTCCCCCAGTAAAGATGTTTCACATCAAAAAGATTATGAATAGGTGATATATACTGCATTATTCGCATGTACCTGTGTCTGTGAGACTGGTACCATGCATGGTAATCACCAATCACAGCCTCGAAAAAGACTTTGGCCAAATGTAATGATGGCGCCCATGAAACAGAAACTAGACATTGACAGACCAAAAAACAAGTAAAACAATATACTATACTATATAAAATAATGGCATCTCGGTATCAAATATTTGTGCTGCTGTTGTTATAATAGTAATAAGAAAAACTGTTCATTTTGAAAGTGAGATCGGATGTTCTGTCAACTTATATATCATGAAATCTCATTGTTTTTGTTGCAGTTTTGTTGACAGACATTGCAATCAAAGGTTTGCTGTGATACATAGTCTTTCGTAAATATTTGGGATAGAGCTACTGGGGCAATCTATTAAATCGACTTGTATGCTCCAGGGTCTTTCTTGTTTCAATTGGAATCGTTTTTGTACATATTTGCTTATCCTGGTACAACAGTACAGTACGTCTTACTATTAATGAATTCTTTAATCGATTTCAAAAATTGCCCATTATATATTTCGTACACTGAACCTGGAAAAAACGTCGATTCCAAAGATTGCATCGATTCAACAAATCGATTGATTTCATATAACAAACACGCCGACGTACGGGGACACAAATGCAAACAAATTCTGAAATATTTTGCATAAAGTTTTTATATTTGCATAAAAAAGACTGCAATAGACACGAGCCTAAAGGCACAATAGTCTTCTTCTAGTTCCGCAAAACAACACTGACTTATGATTGGATGTGTAAATCCTTTTCCCCCAGTGCTGTAAAGACAGTCAGGGCGGGTAGGTGGCGCATTCATATAGACCTTTCTAGGGACAAACTTTGACAACAGAGGACGCTGCAACCAGCATAGACAGTCCGCATTCGGGCATGTGAAGCTTGTAATCGACCAATCACAGCCTCGAATAGGATCTTAGCCAAATGTAATGGCAGTAATGACGGTGCCCATGATTCCAAAACTAGAAAGGTCAATAGAAAAGTATAAAGTGCTCGTTTAAATATTAAAGGTGAACTGACACGGTTTTGTAAGGTACCCTGAAACTTCTACTACTTGAAGGAAAGTCATGAAGAAAGCAAGTGCTGCAACAAAATGTCTGTGGTGATTAGTAAAAAAAAGTTATTAGATGTCAAAGTTTGACCGTAGGTTTATCGAGACCCTTATAATGGATGATCCCCTGGCTTTCTGGATAGGGGGGCCATCGAGTAAGGATGTCTAAGCACTCTTACGGGCAAACTTTGACGGCTAATAACTTTTTTTACTAATTTCCACAGAGATTTCGTTGCACCACTTGCTTTTTTCATGACTTTTCATCAAGTACTTTAAGTTTTAGGGTACCTTACAAAACCGTGTCAGTTCACCTTTAAGCCTATAATAATACTACTAAATAGAGTAATAATAATAATAATTACAATAAATCCCACTTTGCTGCATTCAGATCGAAGATGCTAAAAGGAAGGGTTCAACATCATCCACCGATAGCGCAGATGCAAAACCCGGCCACTCGAAAGAAACGAGCGATTCGCACGGACACGGACACGGTGACGATGAGGTGTTCGACTTTGGGGAATTATTCGTACACCAAGCTATTCACACCATAGAGTACTGCTTGGGATGCATATCCAAAACAGCATCTTATTTACGGTTATGGGCACTCAGTCTTGCCCACGCACGTAAGCACGCAATCACGCGTGTTCCAACAATTCAAAATGAACCGATTTCAAACTCTCAAATTTCAACTTACACAGAACTATCCGAAGTGTTGTGGTCCATGACTTTGGGTGTTGGAATGAACGGGGACAATTCTAAAGGAGTTGGAGGAATCATGATTTGGGCCACATTCGCAGCTTGGGCAGCGTTGTCCATAGGGATCCTGCTCATCATGGAAGGCTTGTCGGCATTTTTGCACGCGCTCCGTCTTCACTGGTATAACAAGAAATATAACTAATTATATTACATGTTGGAGTGAAACTGATGGGAAAGTATATTGACATTGTTGTATTTACAGGGTGGAGTTCCAGAATAATTTCTATCTTGGTGCCGGGTACGCGTTCGCGCCGTTCTCGTTCAAAGCGATGTTCGCCGCGCTGGAAGCCGAGCAGATGGAATGAGCTGTTGGAAATATATAAAGCGAAATGAATTTCATTGGTTACGTTGATAGGAATGATTGTAATACGTATTAAATATTGGATAAATGTCTGCTTGTTATAAAATTAATTTCAGACACGCACACGTACACACCGATAACGGATAACGAATGACCGCAGAGAGAAAAATACCAGTTTCTCTAATACAAATCATAGTTTGTTTAATTTAATGGTGGATTTCTGCAGAGTTTTCTTCTATAACCACCATTTAATTTAATAAATATCACTTATCCTGTATACTCTATCCAGAGTTTAGCTGATAAAAAACGCCCCGCCTCTCTTTTAAGACCCAAGTCGTAATTGGTTTGCGTGTGGCAAATGAGATTAGGGCACCGCCCACTGCTGGCCAAAAACCAATAACTATGCATTCCTTAAAAGAGAGGCGGGGCGTTTTTTATCAACTAAACTCTGGATAGAGTATACAATACCTTCTTCACTTGATTGGTGTGTACAATTTAATCGAGGGAATTCCTGTATTTTCAGTTAACCCAAAATTCCATACTCTGCTTCATACTCGTGACCAGCCTGTTTATACAACAGGAATATCAAGAGAACCAACAGAAACAAGCATTTCTTCTTGGGGATCTGGTCAGATTTTTTACTAACATTTCTATCTAATAAATGAAAAAGTATAGAAAAATGCAGTATATCACATGAAACATTGACTGCCTTTATGGATACAATATCCACAAGACTATGTAACATATTTTCATTATATTTTCATAAACAAATCTGTTATTGTTTATATACACGTATGTCTGTCTGATTTATGCATTGCAGTTAATTCTGGACAATAACATTTTAAATTAAATTCTACCATTATTCTACACACAATACTTCATCATGAGTTCAATTTGAAATTCTTGACATTTTATAAAATAGAATATAGTCCTGAAACATATGAAGTGCCATAAAAAAAGTTCCCATTATATGTGTGAACTTTTTCAATGTGATAAACTTTTTCCAGGTAATGATGTTGCCGCAAACCCTGCCGCAGCTAGCGAGGTAACCCAACATTACATGGCAAGCAAGTTATTAACACAAACAGCTGACATCTTTTTTACTCATCTAGAAAGTTCCAGACCAGAGCGGGTGCAGCGAATCAACGGTGCAAGTCGCAAGTGGTGCAGCGAATGGGTTTACTCCAACACAAAAGTCGGTTGTCACAACAGATAAGCAGCCCTCGCAAAAGGTATCAGTATTTCCAAAATGTTTTCAATTTTTAAGTATGCTTGCGTAATAAATCTAAAGTGTGTAATTTACTTTCAAATGCAGCATGTTCAAGATTTTGCATCAGCCAAGGAAGTAAGAAGTGAAGCCAAATATGATCCTGCTTATCTCCCAAGGAGAGAGAAGCAAATTTTAGCTCAAAATGCTGCAAGGATCGACTTACCGAAGCTGCCAAATGTACCGGTTCTTCAAGCCGAGGCGGTTGCTGCCCCACGTTCAATGGTTCCAAATGCCAATTCTACACAGAAGGGCCAATCTGTGTCTCCTTCACATGCAGATAGTACAAAAAGCCCATGTTAGCACCAGTACCTTGTAGTTGTACTTATATTTCAATTCATGTCTAATATGAAATAATATTTGGTTTCAGCACCTTTAATAAGTTCCAGCGATTCAAACATCCCATTCATTCCGTACGATGAACTGGTCCAGGCTACGGGCAACTTTGATGCCGGCAGGGTCCTTGGTCAAGGTGGCTTTGGCATTGTGTATAAAGGCGTTTGGAAAAGAACTGTAGTGGCTGTGAAAAGAATAGTGAAAGTAAATCAATTGTATGAATGATGATAATCCGGTGCACTGAAATACAGATACAATTATTTCGTTTACAGCGCAATAATCCAGGTTTAACTTCAATGGAGGAAGCCAAGTTGCTGCAATCGTATGTGGAATTGCGAGCTTTGACTTGGTATCGACACGATAATATATTGATGCTATTTGGCTACTCGGAACATGACAATGAACTTTGCCTCGTATGCCAATATATGATCAATGGTTCCCTCGAGGACCGGCTTCAAAGAAGGGTAATTACGAGGCTCATTTAAACCAATGTGTATTCATTGTTCCATGCCCATACATCCGAAGGCAATTTGCTACAAAATTATCATAATTTCCTAAACATTTTTTTGTGTCATAATGTTTTTGTAATACCCTCTACATAAAATTCCGTTAACTTTTGCATAATGCAGAACAATTCAGCTGCACTTTCATGGATGCAAAGACTGAAGATTGCATGCGGATCAGCACGTGGAATCCAGTTTCTGCACACGTGCGAGAAGCCGCTGATTCACGGAGATATTAAAAGTGCCAACATTTTACTCGATGCCAATTTGGAAGCTAAGATAGGGGACTTTGGCCTGGCTAGGAAAGGACCTGAAAATCAACATACTCATACTTTGGTAACCTCAGTACATGGTACTAGCCAGTACCTACCACCAGAGTACCTTCGTAGTCATCAACTGTCGACTAAGGTTGACACGTACAGCTTTGGGATTGTGAGAAAAATAAAATGAAGTAATGCGTCATTTAATTAGAGTGGTGTAGTGTATACTGATTTCTTGATTGGGTCAATTGGCAGGTGTTGTTTGAAATTGCCACCGGACAGAGAGCGTACGACGAGCGGCGCGATAAAGGCAAAGAGCATCTGGTTGGATTTGAAATCCAATATTGAAATTTTTAAGGATGCATGTGTCAAATAAAGGGAAATTTCGTACAGATAGCATACGTGTTGAGTAACACCAGTGGGAACATCATCCGTGATAATAATGCCGGGCAAGAGGACATTGAAGTATTTCCGGAATTAATCGAAGTTGGAAAGTGGTGCACGCGTCAGCGTAAAAAGGACCGACCAGAAATGGAACGGGTTGGAAGGGTTACATCAAACAAAATGCAATAAAAATAATTACGTTTCTTACCATTTCATGCTGTTCAACAGGTATTGAGCACTCTCGATGACTTCATGGCGGAGATATTGCAGAAATGCAAAGCTCCCGGTGAGCCTCCAACAGTCGTGGTCCATTCGATGGCTAACATACATTGGTTGATGGTGGTAACTTGTTCATTGCAGTAAGACGATCACCAGAAAGCAATTTAGCATCTCGTCCACGAGAAGAGGAAGTTGTGCGCAGTGCTGAAATAGAGGTATCTGTAAATGAAAACGTTTGCAAATCACAATACACACGATCGATGGTCGATGTCAAATTTATGGTTAATTTCTCAATAGGTAAATAGTTTACCTATGGATGACAGTAGGGCAACATGGCCTAGTTCAAGAACTCCGATGATTCCCTGCATCTCGGCTTTAGGGATGACACCGAGCGACTTCATGAAACCGCCAGCCGTCAGCGCCAAGGGAAAGGCCCTCAACAAATGAACTAAAAGGGAAATTAAACAATCAAAAGTATATATTATGTACAATACTATTATACTATGTATTCTTTATCAAGAAAATAAAATTATATTTTATGTCTAATGTATCTGTATCACAATAATTAAATAGTACGAGTAGTTTATATTAGTTACAACAGTTACAGATGGTATCACGTGCAGAATTTAAGGGTCTATCTTATGACTAGGGTACAAACATAAATCATTGTGGATTGAGGCAGCAATTCAATGAATGATAATAAAACGAAGGAACTGTGAGATGACGTTCAGTTTTTTGTTTACATCCTAAAATGTTTCCAGAAAAGAGAATGGAATACAATTAAATGTGTTCCATTCCCTTTTTTTGTTCAAAAATGTTTGTTCTAAAATTCGAATATTCCCCAAAACAGCTGGAATAATTATTTCTGAATGTACTTCTGTCAAACACCATCTGCAATGGTTGAATTGACGTTTATACGGACAGCAAGAGGAACACTGAAAATCTTGGAATTGGTAAGTGTCCATATAATTCAAAATTAAGCAATCCTGTTTCAAAATAACTGAACGGAATGTACCGAAACAGTTGTCCAGCGTAATAGTGATAATTCTGTTGTACTTCGGATGCTTCGATGGTTGGAAAAGTGGTAGATTAGTTACACTTGGCATAAGTGGAGGCTTCTTGATCATCACCGCTGACACTATACTCATCTATATCATCTACGGCAATGAAATCAGCAAGATACATTTGGTATATAATTAGAAGCGCTTATTCATTGGTGTAATTAGCAAATGTCTCATTTGTCATGTATTACATTTCTTAAATAACTAGGAAGCTTCCATCAGTGTGATCCAGGCTTTGTTGTATGTGAGTGTAGGTGTACACCAGATGCGCATGGCAATGTGGTGGTCTCATGAGCAATGTTATACAATGACAGCAGTCAGTGGAGTAAGTGCACAATGGATTCCAATTGTTTCTTCAATCTAATTTTGAGTTAAACCTAAACATTATTGTATTTTTAGATATTTGCAATCATCAATAGCATGTTGTACGCTTGTGACTCGGTCCTCACGGTGATTACCATCTGCAAAGCGAAACAAAGACAAGTTCCCAATGAGCCAAACAGTCCAAAACAGCAAGTCCTACCAGATTCAAAGCATGCAAAACAACACAATCCAATTGAACCAGTGTGAAACAATAATACAAAATCACAAATGTAAAGCAGGAATTGTCTTCAAGACAAAAAGAATTGTTCATCTAAACTAATTAAGTTCACGAATATTATCCATACACAAAATACAGAAAAAATTGTTTCGAAATAATATATAACATTTTAAAATGATGTTATTCTACTTACAGGAAGTTATAAAATGGATTTATTTTAAACTTTACTAAAATAGCTTCATTAAAAAAGTTCCAAATATTGTATTGTTTGCAATTTAATTCCAAAATATTTACACCAGTTTTTCAAATTTACAATTACATATATATATTTTTCTAATTTATTATTATTACGTCCAATGCAACAATTACTATTCATCAAATTTCCATTATTAAATTTTGATAGATTATGGAAATCATTTCGAAAAATGATATGTACAAAGGAAGATGATGATGAAGTGATAGGTTGGAAATGAGTGACGTGGCGGTAAATGAATTCAAGAATGTTAGGACATGGTCGACCGGTTGCTTTTATGCAATGGCTAGATTTTGGTGGGTCGATAGAAAATCAATTTGATCGGTGAGAGCCTGTGACAGAAAATAAAGAGCCTTCGGCTGAACGAAGACCCTCGGGATGGCCAACTGCGCGGCGAGATCAATGAAATTCCAGTCAGTCTTTTCACTACATCGTCACCGAGGTAACTCAATAGAGAAATGTAATTTAGTCGTTCTGCATTATTCATCTAATGCGAGCCACAATGTATACACTATGCACATACGTAAGCACAGTACATCAATCCATACATACAAATATCTTCAAAAACTACAATATCATGTGTCTGTTTATAAATACTGCATGCAATCAAGATGCAATCTTCAAATTTATTGTTATTTTCATCATACAATTTAATGTTAACAAACATTAAGTATGGAAAATGTCAGTGTTATAAATCTGCAAATACCTTAATTTACATTTAATATTTTCTATAATAATTTTAAAATTCGCCCAATATAATTACAGTCAACAAATATACTGATTTCCCCACAAGTTGACAGTAACAACATTCTATTTCCATTAGGGGGACAATTCCCAGTAAATATATTAGTGGCATCCTGCCTAGCGCGCGAAACTTCTACTCGCACACTCTGAATTAACCATGTGTTAATATAAATGAATGGCAATTATTGGGGATTTGGCAAATTGACAAGAATGATATTAGTAGGGACAAGTGTGTGTATTATGAAGTGAATGAAGGGGAAGAGGAACGGGCGGCGTTGCATACTTGCCATTGCACATGCGCCATTCATCGAAGCCGCAGCTTGTCGCCACTCGCGCGTCCAATCAGCGAAGAAAAACAGCGAACCAGCATCACAGTGGTCAGCTGCGGACGTGACTGGAGGAAGGAGTGGACGTCATGGAGACGGTGGTCATCATGGTCATCTTGGCAATCTTGGGTCCTGGCCTGGCCGTGCCTTTCGCCGCATCGCGTCACCCCGCCAATAACTTCTCCAATCTGGCAGCAGATGAAAGCGTAATTCGTAAGTGTTAAATACTTCAAATCCCGCCTTGTGGAATCTCATCGTATTCGCACATTGCATGATGATCGTTAAACGTTTGCATTTTTCAAAGGGCCATTTGCAGATTTTTTTGCATTAGACGTGTATTGCGGGCAAGCACCAAGGGGTCGCTTTTCGAGATGAGCCCCCCAAAAATGCGTTCAAATAAACAAATGCGGTTTTTATTGGGACGTATTAAAGCCAGGCCTGCATAGTATGTGGCATTCTTGCGCACTTATTGTAATCCGCTTGGCTCCATGCCAGAGTTGGCGAAAATCGATTTGGCCAGCCAAAGGCAAACATATAAACAAAACGGAAGAGGTTATTTTTCCTGCTTGTATGTGTGCTGTTTTGTAAAGGCTTTTTCCAAACTAATGAGCTCTTGTAATGCTCAATTGGAAGGAATTAAAGAAACGCCAACCATTATGAATTCATGTAAAACCATGCTAAGTCTATGCACTTATTTTGCAGTGCCTTTACGCAAGAGATTACTGATAAAAACCATGATAATCTCAAAAGATATAAATAATAATATATATCAAATGTAATTAGTTCTCGAATCGAAAAGGCCTTTTGGGGGTAAAAACATTTGCATAATGTAACATCGGTTATGAGACTATATTGATTGATTTATCTGCACTTGCGGAAGTGATACAAATTGACGTTTCAAGAAATTAGCTGGAAAATTTCAAAAGGTAATTTATATTCTGCAAATATTGATTTCAGTGTTTGGAATGGATATTTTAGTTACAGGATACAAACTTACAAAATTGGGACATTCTTTCGGTTATTATTCAGAGAGTTTAGTTCACTGAAAATGATAAATAGATAAATCCCATTAATAACTTAAAAAATACAAATATGTCATACATTAAACATGTTATTACCTAAAAATTGCAACCCTAATTCTAGACAGTATTCTGTATATGTTTATGTCATGAGCAAAAATAACTTTTCTAAAATCAAAATATGGCTGTCAAATGCATGCATTGCGGCAAGAAAATGAGGAACTTTTTCCATTTACATTTGAATATGTAGAATCGATTATGTCCAGGACTACAAGATCATTTGAAATAGAAAAGTCACTTTCTTCCTGCACATAAACAAATTGCAACAAAATATTGTTGATCTTAGCAAACATATACGTTACAAGTGTACTGTTATTAAACTAAAGTAATCGTAAATGATTAACCGAATTTATCAAATAAATTTAAGGAATCGTATATAATTTTAGAAACTGCACGCGATAGGAAATGCTAATTTCATGAGATTCAATTTATTGATATGGAGAAGTAGTTTGAATTAATGACTGTGATATCAGATCATTATGAAGCACATTCAGTATATATTCATTTCATCTTCTCATTTTTTAGTTGCGATTTATCGATCGCTTCTCCCAAAGGTAAATTATTAATAACCCATAAGGCAATTTCTGCAAGTGATGGCTGCATAGTATTTCCATATACAACAGTATTGCCAAAAATATTGCAGCAACAAAAACAAATGGCAATAGACAGATATGCGCAGATACAGAAAATGGCAAACAATGAAACATTTTGTCCTACATTTCTTTCAGTTATATGTAAATGAGATTCTTTCAAATTAATTAACTGTACTATTCCAACCCAGCTGTCATAAAAATCAGCTTTTAGTATGCCAACAGCTGTAGTAATTGCAAAATACAAATACAAATATACAGGGTGCAAACTTGTAGGGGGGAAGGGGTCAAGTTATGTCCGGAGAACTTGCACAAATATCTAACATGATTCTTGCATTTTAGGACCTGCTAATTCGCTTAATTGGGACGAGTCATCTCATACACCAGTTGAAAGTGTCGCTTCCCAATACAGAGAAGATCAACTGAATGGTGATCAAGAACCATCACAACTTCTGCCAGCTCCAAGCGAGGAGGACACCGGTAACCAAGTGGTCCATGATACGAGTGACGATGACTCTTCGCTACGAAATGATGATAATGATAATGACGGTGATGGTGATGACGAAGATGATGATGATGCAGATGAAGACGATGACGATTATGACAGAGAATCCGAATCCGATGACGTCGATGAAGATGAGAGCGAGGAGTTTGTCGCGGACCGTGACCAGCTGCTGCCAACAGATGAGGCAACGGCCGACTCCGGCAACCAGTAATCTGCAATGTCACCAACTTCGGCTAATTGAATCAACGTATTAGACGATGAGATTGACGAATAGAGTACAGTTCATTAGAGTAGAAGTACGCAGTTTCAATTAAAATACTACTCAAGTGCATCCCGTTCGCGTAAAGCCCGTTACCAAGGAATGTGTCTGAAAAGAAAGCAAACTACCAAATTTAATTAAAAGGTACCTTATTCTCCAATTTGAACAAAAAACAGTTTTAAACCATTAGACCTCCAAAAACCTTGGATAGGAAAGCAGCCAATGTGTAAAAATGTCAAATTACTTCCATTTCCCCCGCATTTGCAGCTGCCATTTGAAATAAAATCAATTTGTTACCTACATAAAAATTAATAAGGAAGTTTATATGTAATTTATGGTACACTATTTCAAAAGATGTAAGTAAAACAAGCAACCAAATTACAAATATTAATAAACTAAAACATAAGCTCATAATAAAGAAGTCTTGATTTGATTTCAGGTGAAAGTTGCAAATATTGAAATAATACAGTAAAGTCAAAAAAGATTATGTTTTATCTAAATTAATGAAATAATTCCCAATTCAGAACAATGTTGCTCAGTTCAATATTTTCCCATAAAAACCTGTATGACACCACAATGTTGACTAACAATATAAATTACAGCTCTATAATTCAGAGCGTTTAAATGTGGTACGTACAATTTCTTCCAAACTTTCTATAGATGCCATTTTACCAGGTTAATTGTTTGCACATATTTTTACACAAACAGACGATACTAAATCGTCGAGCTCATTTTTGTCTGTGATTGTACATAGTGGTATACGTATATACAGTATAACGGTTAACACTGTACTAAAATTACCAAGCAGTGTCCTATTATTATTCGTGCACTTTTATAAGGGAAAGCATTAAACTGAGCAAAAATTGTGATGGTCTCATACCACATATTATTTTAAAACTATCAATGTGCAACTCATTTCTCAATCGTCAGACGAAAAGTAGTTCCTCCAACAGGACAAAAATGTGTAATTATAAAAAAAAAGCTGCTGCACATTTGAATTATATCAATTGACTCAAATATAATGCGTACTCCATCTTTCACTGACTTGTCATGTATTTTACGACTGCGGATATTACAAATGATATGTCTGAGGCTTCCAACCATGTCGAAAGGATTTTTGACGCAGAGTGGCGACAATCAGTTGAATTTCAACCGTTATGCATTCCAGTCTGTATTAAAAATTACTTTTCGTGAAAATAATGTCCGCTTAATAAATTAGATGCAATAGTTGAATGCCTAGTAAGTCAATCAACGTAGACTGTTTTGTACTCTTGACTCGTTTTGCTACCGCTTTCGCTTGTCATGATCCGTGCGTGCAACCCGTAAACATTGATGGTACCTAATGTAATATTTTGACTGTTCTACGTTTATTGGTAGAAAGAGGAACATTCCAAGATATACACTCCATGTATCGACACTACCACGTTTGCTTCCACACAGAGAAAATGTGCCTAACGTGTGTTTCAGCGTATGTGTCAATAATAAATAACTGTTAATAAATATACATACATAAATGCCACTGCGCAAAGTCAAACTTTCCGTGTGAACTTATTTTACACATTCCGGCAATGAATAATATTCATTGAAACTTATTGGTTGAGTTATAAAACCAGCAGATCTACCATTTTAATGTATGCGCTTGAACTTCCTTCACAATGTTATGAACAACATCACGACTGGTGGCCTGGCCTCCCAAATCAGGTGTGTGTATCTTGAAAAGTTCAATTAATTTAACCATTAATGATAGATCAGCAACACATTATTACAATACAATGCCATAAAGATCAATGTCTAGATGGTTAGCGCATTTTTTCTTATTTTCTAAAATTACCTTGGCTACATTGACTGTTTGGTTAATGGCATTGCGTAATAATTCTGCATGCCTCAGCAACCTAGAAATGGTTTACGGAAAAACACAATTTATTTGTATACATCAATAAAACCAAATTCAATTGTGAACTTACTTGAGATGTTCAAGGAGATCAGCACTAGCATTCAGCATTGCGATTGGGTTTGCTATGTTTTTCCCAGCTATTGCACCACCAGTGTTTCTTGTCCCCTTAAAAAAGATTCAATTCATTTTTCTCAAGTTGGTAACTATTTTTCATAGTTCAATATAGTGTAATTTACATAAAATGCATACAATTTATAACTACATAATTATCTGCAATTGGATTTATATTCATTACAAACCGGTTCAAAAACAGCATATTTCTCTCCGTAATTCTTCCCTGAAAACAGACCAGCACCACCAATGAGTCCGCAAATCACATTCGAGACAATAGACCCATATAAGTTAGTTGTGATGATGACATCAAACTGTTGAGGGTTGGAAACGATCTATGCGACAAATAAATTACGTAAAATATAATGAACTGTTATCAAGTGTTACAACTTTCATTCCAAGTGCAGAAATGTGATTTATCAACCGTGAACCAGCACAAAATTCTTTTAAATTATGCAACAGGTTTAAGTAACAATAAAACAGTTACCGGTATAATAATGGCTTAAATTGCTTGCCTGCATGCAGCAGTTATCAATAATCATCGAGTCATACTCCAATTCAGGGTAATCCTTTGACACATGTTTGCAGCAATCCAAGAACATTCCATCGGCAAGTTTCCTGCCATTGATTCAGAAAAAAATTAAGCTTTGTTTGCTCGACACCGTATTAGTACGAGTGTGGAATTAACTGCACACATCATGCTTACATTATATTAGCTTTATGTACAGCAGTTACTTTCTTCCTTCCGTGTTTCTTGGCATACTCAAATCCATATCGCGCGACTCTCATCGCATTTTCTGCCGTAATAACTTTCAAACTTTCCACAACACCATCAACACTCTGCAAAGGAAGATATCAGTGTTAACTGCATTACGTTAAAAGTCAAAAAGTTTACAATGAACAAAATTGAACCTCATGTTCAATCATTGCGTATTCCCCTTCGGTGTTCTGGCGAACTATCATCACGTCAATGTCATTATATCTGCAGTTCAGTCCAGGGTAGTTTTTCAAGTGCAAAATATTTACAAACAATTCTAGTTGTTGCCTAATGTTCAAAACTTTAATTAACATTCAGAAGATATCAAAAATAAAATTCAATCTAGATATGTTGGATACCGAAGTTCCACATTACGCGATCTCACATCGGGACCACGCAACTTGGTTTCAATGTTCCCTGAAATAGCAAAATTAATGCAATTCAAACCATATTGCAATATGTGAAATTGTATTAAAAATTACCTTTAATTGCAACACCATTTCTTTTAATTGACGTGATAGCGTGGTTCACTTCTGCCATGTCATCTTTTTGAGCATCCATGCCAATTTCCTCAAAGTCAATAGGAATTCCAGCATACCTATAGGTGTAAAAACATTATAAAAGAGGCATATATGCAAAAATATATTTTTGCAGTTAATCAAAATGTTTTCTAAAAGCGTATCAAGAAATAAAATTAAAACAAAATTCGATTCTAAATTAAAAACCTTCACCTGAAAACTTCCTTGACATGGGACATCATCTCAGGTCCAATACCATGACCAGGAAGCATTGTAACTGTTTGTCTCCCTCCATATTTTGACATTGGGGAACAGATCTGCAAACAATGAAATTATATATAAGAAATGCACACAGCAAAATCCTTGGCAAAATTGACAACAAACTATGAATAAAGGAATTATAGTACAAAATAAAATAAGACTAACAACATACATTCCCCGTGGAGAAATCCATGCACTGCGTTTGCTTAGCATCAACAAATGCTGGAAACTTCTGCATCTGCAATATATGCATGCACTCATTTAGTCTAGTTATAGACGCAGCTGATTTCGATAATAGATGTTAATTTGGCATATGATGATATTTCGATTCGCATTTCAAAATGACGTACTTACAGGTGGAATAGCAGACACACTCGTCGCTTTCATCGCTGAAAATCGAACGCATCTCGAAAGTATAGCAGCCGCCATTTCAGATCACAGCGTAGAGGAAAAGACGGCCGGGTAAAAACCCGGGTTTTTCCTTGCTGTATCGCCAAGGGGTTTTTTACATTTTGCGTGCGTGGCGGCGCCTCAATTACAGTCAAATCTGATTGATTGCGATTGTATTTTGTGAGGACATGTCGTCGAATTGTGTGTCGCAGATGGTGAACTAATCGTAAGTTCAATCCTCCGAGCAATCCTCTAGATAAAATAAAAATAGGCACGAAATTGGTCGATTGGGTTTAAAAGTGCTTATAAGGTACCGGTAGGCGTGTGACGAGGTGGCCGAGCGGTTAAGGCGTTGGACTGCTAATCCAATGGGCTCTGCCCGCGTGGGTTCGAATCCCATCCTCGTCGGTTTTTCTTATTTCTTTTTTCTTTTGAACTTTTAAATTATTGAAAATCCTGGACTATCGTATTCTTTGTGTTTCTTTTTCTCCCCTTATAAAAATCCGCTTTTTTAAGCATGTGCAATGAAGTGTGAAATATTATGCACGAATTATTCAAAATTTACAAAGCATGAAATCACTTATTTCAAGAGATTCAAATCATTTCGATAAATAAAACGACTTCATCGAATTATTGTCACATTTACAATTTCTACATTTTTAAATTTAAAGATTATAATTTTTTTTTAAATTTAAATTGCTAACATTTCTAAAAATTCAATATATTACCAAATGCAAACATGGAAATAACTAAAATGATCCAATCCAACAAGAAATTGTACGCGTGATAATTATTGAACAATTAACTAGTGATAACATATGTTTATAAACCGAATAATGTTGTCAAATAAGTGAGTGGAGAAGAATTTCATATCGCATAATTTTTGTATTCATTTTTTTGTAATCTGACTGCATGTATAGTAATTATTTTAAGTATACACAGGTTTACATCATGCCTTGGCGAGCGCAAATGGCACAATTATATGAGTTGACATTTGACTGTTTTTACTCGAGCAGCTAAACAAAAAAATGCTCAGAAACTTGCTCCCAAGTTCAAACTATAGTACAAATAAAAATGTGGCGCGGACGAAAGCAACAAATACCGCGCGTCTATAAAAGAATGGTGCATCGCCTGTATTGATGACGATGAGCTGAAAAACCCGCTTTGCACCACCCTTTTATAGACGCTCACAGTATATCGAAACACGCTTTTTAGATTATTATTATCAATTAGAGATCAATTCGAGGAATTGCGAGATTCGTGGCGCACGTCGATGTAAATACATACATGTTACGTTGATGAGCCATCGAAATCGATAAATTTTGATTGATTGTAGTGCATGAATGGAGTAGAAATGCTTTTTTATAAGCTGCCGCTGCATTCGAAAATGGCGCGGTTCGATCGTATCGATAAATGCCTTTGTATCGATATACCGATCGATACAAAATTGGCAGCCGCGGGCTTTCTACAAAACAGCGCTCAATTCAAATTATGAAAACACTATTTGAATCGGGAATAAATATGTTTCAAATCGTCCGTTGTGTTCTGATGGGGGTAAACATTTGCATAAGTGACGTCACAACGGGAGCAGCAGCAGCAGCGACACGTAGCGGCGATCAACGCAAAAACTCTTATTCCATATACTGGCAATAAAAAATGATACAGTTTGCAACGTATTTTTTCGCTCGAATAATAAATTAATAATGACGATGATTGGCGTTTTTACACACTGACAACAAACGGCCCGCCATATAAGATAGATTATCACAGATGTTTTTGTTAACCTCGCTCCGTACTTAATAATAATTATAATTATATTATTACCTATATTTATTATATCTAATAACGGCGTTCTTACTTGTTTTTTAAAGTCGACTCGAGCAAGACCTAAGACATACTATTTTAATTATAATAATAAATGCAGCGGTAAATCGGTAATAATCGATCGAACGCTATAATAATAATTATAATAAGGGAAACGGGAAGTTATTTACAAGGCAAAACTTCGATTCATAAAACCTAGAAAACAAAGTCATCACTGATTTATTCAATATACACCGTCAAAAATCTCGATCATCACGAAGCAGCCTGTGTAGTGTGCAACTTTCTTGCATGCATGAGATAATTTGGAAAGCAATATTTACATACGAGTTTCATGTAAAATGTTGCACGCAAATGGTTTCCATGCAAGAAAGTTTCATCAGAGACTTTTATTAAATTGGCTATAGATCTGTGACGATACATATGTATCGATATTTTCATAACAGCTGTGAGAAACGAAAATAACTGACTAGATTACATAAGTAATACAACTTTTCATTCAAATCATTAGACCATTGTGTATTTGCAACTTTACAACCGTGTCAGCCATGTTTAATATTCCTATATATCATAAAAAGTTTGAAATAATTCGTAATATAATGACAAGTTTACGTTTGTTTATACCTCTGATTCAAGATGGCGGTCAGAAAACCCATGGAGCCGCCATTTTGTTTTTTGTGTGACTGCAACCTGCAACCAATGAGCTCGATGAGCTGCAACTTTCGCAGTTTAGCCACATACACAAAACAAAATGGCGGCGCGATGCTCTACCTTAATCAGCAGCGTTTTCTTGAAGCGCCATCTGGTATCAGAATTAAGAAACCTATATTGCTTGCTGCACAATGTTTCCAATTGATTTTCCTATAATTGATTGTATCGTCACAGTTCTAATTTCAAACTCTCGCTTTTGGGATCATGCAAATTTCAAACAAAGAATCTTTTATATGTGCATCCCTAAAATGACTAGTTTGGTATTTTCACATTAAATAAATAAGTAAGTAAATAGATATATAGATAAATAAAAATGCAATAACGCATGTTTGGCACACGTGGCTCTTAAAACAAACACTTTGATCATAAAATAATAAAAATTAACCAATACAGTTCAATTATGGCTGAGTTTTCAGTTCCTCGCAGCAGTTGCAACTTGTGACTGACTATAGGTATATTGTGACTAGAACTTTTTCTTAAGTAAATCAAAGCTGACGTGCCAAGATTTAAAAATATGACGTACTATTGGAGATCACAAGAACTGGTTTTTAGTTTGTAATTATAGTACAAAAATGCTTTGGAGTAAGTAGAAAAATGCCGCTTGAGCCACGGGAAATTCGTAAATTGAGATAAAAATAGCCAATCATCTTGGATAAAATCCACAGTCCTGTTCCTTTGTTTTCGTCAGCCATTTTTTTTACTTACTTTTCTAATCTATAATATAACGGCTACCTTATGAAGGTAACTTCCGCTACGGACAATGTAGAAAACTTCAACATTTCACTGTGTTTTGCAACGTCCCAATATTTGTTTTCCAGAAATCAAATAAATAGTGGCTGACTTGTAATCAATATTGTGACAACAGCTATATGCCAACTAACATAAGTACTTCCCCATTTGTAAAATTGCACATTTTTGTGGCCAACATCATTCAGTAAAACCTAGATTGCATTAATCAATTTGTTGGGGTGCATTTGCAAATTATGTCATCAAATTACAACTAAATTAGTGAACAAATAATTTGAATATTTATGTAAATTCCTAAGTACTGAAATTTTTGTATTGAGCGTTTTCACGAAGTTTGCGGATGTTTACAATGCAATTCCAAAGCTTGAGATTTGTAATTAACTTCAGATATATGACGTCATAGTGAGAGATGTGAATACAAAAATCGCACAAGTTTGATGACATAATTTGCTAATCTCCAATTGGAGCTACAGTATACGAAAAAAATATGATTTGCACTATGCATTGGCGCCCTCTAGTGGTATAACGCAAAATCCCAATTTGGAGAGTTTCCTGATGTGAATTTTACATGCAAACTGACAATGTTGAGTGTCTAAGTTACAATTCCACCTGACACCATCAGAGGGTGCAAACCATTGTTGGCATTGTTATAAGTGAAACTTGCATTGAAAAATGTTGATACCATGAGCCTAATTTTGAATGAGAAATTAAAATCGCAAACAATATTTACTATAAAGTGGATAAATTAAAAAGTGCCCCCATTAAAAACTTAACAAAGTACACAAAACCCCAGAAGTATTTACACTTTTTTCCCGTGAACAAATAATAGCCTTGTCAGAAAAGAGCCACTTTGAAGTTGATTCCTTGCTGAAAACTCAACTATATGTAACAAACAACTACCTTTCTTTTCACCGAGTCAACACACTTATAAACGTTACTTTTTACATGCACTTTTGGCACAATCCGTCCATATTTTCAATAGGTGAGCAGTCTCAACTTGTGGTCCAGCTTGGTAACAATTCACACCAAGGTGGCACATTTTGTAGCACTGGGTGCACAGTGTTGAGGTGCACCATCAGGAAACATTGATGGCAACCATATACTAGGTGCATTTTCAGAGTGGGACTACGAAATCTTGCAGAGCTGCCTTCACAGAGTTGAACAATGGCTTGTTCTCATCTCGGTAATCGTCAACGCACAAAGTTTGCAATCTGGCTATGTAACTGTCGAAATTGTCCTGACACAGTTTCTCATCAGTGTCAGGCAAACGTACATTTTCCAGAAGCGAAATGACGTTGTTGCGAAGTGACTCGTAGTACTCGTTCAGGTTGTTGTTCTTCTGAACCGGTGAATGGATTTCCTGCATATGACAACAAATACTATATTCCATTGCCATACGCAGATACCAAATTATGTTTTTCCAATTACATCATTGAAAACTTTAGAAGCAAATAATGTTTCCAACTAGCATTTTCACCACTATGCAACTACCACCGATTGTTATCAATATCCACGCAAATCTATTCAAACTTTTCATCTCCTTTCATCATGATTTGTATAGAAAATGTTCCCTTACCCTGTCTCCAAGTCGTAGTTGAGCTTCCATGGTCGTAATATCTGTCCTCAACTTGATCATCTGAGACTCAACACGTACATTTTCCCTTTGAAGTTCCTCAATCTCTTGCTCCAGTGCCTTGATGTCCTCGTCGTTTTCAATGCCTGTGTCCGCGAAAATATCTTCAGTTAACCCACATTCTAAAAGTAGTACAGCAGGGTACATTTACCTGATTGGGCCTTGAGGTGGATAGCGTGCATATCTTCGGTGGTCAGCTTGGCTTTCTTGATGGCGTGGGTGGCTCTTGGACATCCGGAGAGACTGCGGTGGGTGAGGAAACTGCCATTAGCGTGGCCCGTGCCATCACAGCCGGGTGTAGGGCAACTGCACGGTGTGACAATGAGAAATCCAAAGACCCACCGCAAACCACTAGCTGCCCACCTGACTTATTAACTAACCTCAGTCCGTCCATTTTGATGGCCCGGTGGACATCGCTAGAACTTAAATGCATCTCATGCCTCGACTTGCTGCGGCTGGCCAATGGGCACCCAGAAGCACTAAACACACCAAATCATCATCACATTTCTTCAAACTAAGTAGGCACCTGTAACAAGTTTAGTAATATGTTTTCCTATACATTCTGAAGTATACTCTGTCCAAGTGCAAGGTGTTGGAAATTCCGCAGAACTTAATGCATAATTATGCAGAATATGCACACACTATTTGAGCTTATGCAGCTTTCATATGTTATATAATATAACGGAAGAATTCAATGACTTGAACCAATGAGAATTTTCTGCAAAGTACAGGTTGAACTTGGACAGCGTGTTCAAAATGCAAAACACACATAATTATACATCAATACATAAGTGTATATACATATATAAATGATATAATACAGTGATATGACAAAATTAAAGTGTAATAATATCAGTGCACAAACAACCATCTTAAATCCTCATGCTATTATGTGAGCAAACTTTTGACACACCCTCAACTTGCAAAAAACTGCACGCAAAATCAACAAACACAACCTTGCCAAATAAATGATATGTATACGTAAGTTGAACTGTGGGAAAATAAAACAAACAATCCAACAAATATGACATAGCATCCATTGATATAAGAAACTAAAAAGTGGATAAAATAAACTAGTTACATTGAAAATATAATATTTAATTGCCACACATTTTCTGGCGGAAACTTTGCGATTTTTTTATATAATATACCTTCGGTGCGTCTGAAACTTTCCTGTCACGTGACCGGAGCCATCACAACCGGGAATGGGACAACTGCAATAAGGTATATGGCGGAAAAATGGCACAAAAAGCAGCACAATCCCAAATTTCGCACAACTAAATGATAAACACTACTAATTGGCCACGATGCGAGTATATACATACTAGTGGTTACGCTGGTTAGTAAGGAAATGATTATAGAGCGATTTTGGCGCATATAATTACTACTACCTCGGACCACAGTTCATCGTTCTGAAAATATATGTGACTCACAAGAGGATCAACATGTCCCCACAACTAAATCAAGAATAGCTCTAAGAAGAGTCCACTGATAATTCAGAGGAGTTTGCAGCTAGACTTGCTTCCCTCTTTTTGTAATGGGCCAAAAAAAATCAAAGCTATTTTAGGAAAGAAACTAGTATATGCAAGATCATCCACAAGCAAGGAGCCAAGATGATTTCGCAAATATATGCCAAAATATGACACTATATTATTAATTTAACACTTGCATAGTGGGAAACTTAAAATATATACAACATTAAAAGGTAATTTGCATTATTAAAATGTCCTGTTTTCTTGCTCCCTATTGGCTGACGACTTTCAAAGGACGCTGCTAACAAAGGAATTAAGCCACGCCCACTCAATTACTTTAGTGAGATTTCACATAGGTACATGCTAATGTTAATAAGTAGGTATAGTTTGCCCTAATTTGAAGTTTTTGTTGTCAAATCTTTGCTTTCTTCATGTTTTTAATTTATAATTTCCGTTTTTGGAACAATATTGTAAACATTCACGCAACAAATGTAAGCCTATTTGATCTTCTATACGATTTCACCATGGCATTTCATGAATTTTATAACAATTATTGTTGTATACAAGAGACTATGATATACATAGAGACATGCAATACACCTTTTAAGAAGGAAAATCATTGCTCTTACCGTAAGGGTTCAGGTTCACTCTGCGAAGCATCCTTGGGTTTAGTCTTAGGTTTGTTGGCTCTCGGACAACCTGACAGACTCCTATGCGAAGAATAGTTCCCTGTCACGTGACCAGACCCATCGCAACCGGGTGTTGGGCACCTTACAATTACATTGTCTTATTAACTATTTCAAATTAACATAGAAAATGACAGCAAATTAATAAAATACAACTCACTTGAGCTCCTGCTGCTGAGCTTGAATCTGGGCTCGGTCAGCATGTGGACACCCAGACAGACTGCGAAATTGAAATATTTAAGAAGAAAAAAATCAATGAGGAGGAGGAGGAGGAGTGGCGAGTGATTAGAAGGAGTTGCAGTATACTACATACATGGGGGCCATACACATATTGCACAATCAGGAATTATTATCACTATTTCGAGCTTATAGAGCACTGTGTGAGAATCCAACTACCTTGACATTGCACAAATACATATACCATGTACATGGGAGAATAACATGCAATATATGGCAACAGAGGACACATGCTGTTATTTTGGAATCATGGAGGGAAGGGTGTGTGTGTGTGTGGAGGTGATATTGTAGGTGTACGTAAAGCTAGTTGGAGTGGAGTAGAATATGGGTATGGCACCGAAGTAAAAAAAGGGTTATGGGTCAACTAAAGATGAAATACCACATGGACGAGGTGGGTTGACGTCCACTGTGGTGGGCATCGACTGACCGCACACCAAGGGAATCATTTACGGACCTCCTGTGCGTGGCGTAGCTGCCGGACACATGGCCAATCCCATCGCAGCCAGGGTTCGGACAGTGAACCATCTCTTTGGAATCCCTGCCTCGGCCATTGGTAGACTTCAGGTACTTGCACACAGGAGATCTGCAATCAATAGCGATCAATAAGGACCAGAGATTGGTTGCGTGCCCTAAGGACGTCTCTCGCGCAATGCAGGCTGGCCACGGTCCCATGCACTGCGCTCAATCGATTCTTTCTGCTTGTTGCCAGGCTATATATGCAACACGACTTTTTAATTAGTTCGGTCGTTCCCTTAAGGATATATATATATATATTATTGAAGTGGAACTCGTATATGGTTTTAAGCTCTCAAATTTAGCCTACAGATTCGAATAAGCGTGCAAGCATGTTGTGCATTAATTTCATTCAAATTGCATGGTCCAGTAAAAGATGTATGTATACCGGGTATATAAAGAAGATGTGGACTTGAAACGATATTGATTTATTGTGAAATATTTATAAAGCTA
>JAQIWR010000320.1:0-23075 GCA_034695945.1 Glomeris hexasticha
AGCCTCGTATCCAGGTCTATTCCGAACTCCAGATTCTTGTAGATCAACGGCTGAAAAATACAACCCGGTTCATAATTAATCGAACGGGTTCCTTTCCATGAGGGTAGACAACACGTTCAATTCGTCACACTATAATCGTCACATTAGCAAGTAATAAATACAAAGAGGCTAGTTATCAGTGTGACAAGATGAATGTGACCAAAATATTGGGACGAGTTGATTGTGAATAAATTGTGACAAGTTGAATGTGGCCACAATATTGTGACGAGCTGAATGCGACCAAAATAATGTGATGAAAATTGTGACGAATTGAATGTGACAAGTTGAATATATGACCAAACTACTGTTGTGAACATACTGTGACGAGTTAAATGTGAGCAAAAAACTGTTTTAGTGTGACGAGTTGAATAATCAAACTAATGTGAATAAATTACTGTGACGAGTTGAACTTGAATGTGTCCAAGATAATGTGACAGAAATATTGTGACGAGTTTTATGTCTAAAATAATGGTAGCAAAATACTGTGACAAGTTGAATGTGTCTAAAAATGTGACAAGTTCAATGTGAATAGAATTATTGTGACAAGTTGAACGTGACGAGTTGAATATGAATAAATTACTGTGGCGAGTTGAACTTGAATGTGTCCAAGATAATGTGACAGAAATTTTGTGACGAGTTGAATGTCTAAAATAATGGTAGCAAAATACTGTGACAAGTTGAATGTGTCTAAAAATGTGACAAGTTGAATGTGAATAGAATTATTGTGACAAGTTGAACGTGACGAGTTGAATATGAATAAATTACTGTGGCGAGTTAAATGTGACCAAAATGTCAATAAATTAATGTAGCAAGTTGAATGTGACGAAACTACTGTGACAAATTGATTCTCCCCAAAATATATATTTAATAAATTACTGTGACCAAAAGATTGTGACTAAAATACTGGGACGAGTTGATTGTGTCCAAGATAATAATGTGACAGAAATATTGTGACCAGTTGAACGCGTCTAAAAATGTGACAATGATTGTGACGAGATAAATATGAATAATTTACTGTGACCAGCTGAATGTGTCGAAAATAATGTGACTAAAATACTGGGACGAGTTGAATTAGTTCATATGACAAGTTGAATGTGATAAAAATGCTGTGACGAGTTGAATGTGGCAAAATTACTGTAACGAGCTGACTGTCTAAAATAATGTGACGAGTTAAATGTGACCATAATACTGACGAGTTAAATAGAAATAAATATACTGTGACGAGTTAAATAATGTGAATAAATTACTGTGACAAGTTCAATAATGTGAATAAATATACTGTGACGAGTTCAAAAATGTGAATAAATATACTGTGACGAGTTCAATGTGAATAAATTAATGTGACTATTTGAATGTGACGAGTTAAATATGAATAAATATACTGTGACGAGTTGAATGTGAATTATTAATGTGACAATTTGAATGTGACGAGTTAAATATAAATATACTGTGACGAGTTGAATGTGAATAAATTAATGCGACAATTTGAACGTGACGAGTTAAATATGAATAAATTAATGTGACAAGTTGAATGTGTCTAAAATAATGTGACAAGCTGAATGTGTCCAAAATACTGTTGTGAATCTAGTGTGACGAGTTGAATGTAGTCAAAATAATGGTAATAAATTGCTGTGACAAGTTGAATGTGACCAAAATAATGCGACGAGTTGAATGTAGGGTAAAATACTGTGACAGGTTAAGTGTGACGAAATGAACCATGACCTCACTCCGCTCCACCGTACAACTTACTCCATCATCCTTGTAACGAAAGCTGACGTTCTGCACCATGATGACCGGTGGCGGCACCTTGCCGCAATCCGGGAAGTAAAACTGCACCACCTTCTCGGACGTCACCTTCTCCGTTAACCCTCCGGCCACCATCTTGGCCAACGTCTTCTCCTTACTCTGCGCCTGCCGCGCCAACTTTGCGCTTCCGTGCCCGAACCGCGCTATGTAATCCTGCAATGTAAAACCCGTTCCAGAACCTTCCGGAACACCCTTGTTCCAAAACACATTACCTTCATGTGCGCGATCTGGTCCTGTTCCCATTGGTAACGTTTCATTTGATTTTCCAGCAACTCGACGCGCGTCTTCACGAACGAGTCGTAATTTCCCTATTTATTTAGTAAATAAGAAAAGTCAGATCAGGACTGGAGGATACTCGAAAAGGGGCGTGGCTAAGACCGGAAGTGGGTTTTCTTACAGTGTAGTATTTCAACTTCTTCTGGTCTAGGTGGATGATGTTGGAACAGACGCCGTTGAGGAAGTCCTGCGAGTGAGACACGATCACCAGGATTCGCTTGTACCTGAACGGGACGATAGAAAGTGCAGTGAGAATAGAGGTTTGTTTCGGGTCAACTGTGGCTCTGCTTTTCTGCAAACAGCAGATAAATGGGTGGATAAAGTATGGACTTGTCGTCCCGGTATACAGTTTGTACAGAGAATAACCCGTAATTTCTACAGAAACCTTGCATAGGTTCTGCAGGATTCTTGCTGGCATACTTACAACAGAGTACTAGGATAATTTTGTTCAGAATTTCTGAATACTAATGAGAATTGTTCCACTATTTCTGCAGAATTCTTGTGCACTGCCTACAGAATTCATACCTGCTTTCTGCAGAATCTATGCAGAATTTTAGTACTTTATTAGTTACAAAATTGTTTACGAATTTCTACATTGTTCTTGTGAACTTCCTACATAATTCCTGCAGAATCCTTGCATCTACATATTTCATGCATATTCAGCATAATCGTTGCATAATTTCTACATAATTCATGCATACTTACTGCAGAATGTGTAACCGTGGCATAATTTCTACATAATCCATGCATACTTCCTGCAGAAATGATACATATTTCATGCATAATTTCAGCATTATCGTTCCATAATTTTCACATAATTCATGCATACTTCCTGCAGAAATTCTACATGTTTCACGTATACTTACTGCAGAATTTCTACATATTTCATGCATACTATCAGCATAATCATTGCAGAATTTCTACATATTTCATGCATACTATCAGCATAATCGTTGCATAATTTCTACATAATTCATGCATATTTCATGGATACTTACTGCAGAATTTCGACTTATTTCATGCATACTTCCTGCAGAATGTGTAACCGTGGCATAATTTCTACATAATCCATGCATACCTTCTGTAGAAATTCTACATATTTCATGCATACTTTCAACATAATTTCTACATAATTTACACATACTTTCTGCAGAATTTGTAACCGTGGCATAATTTCCACATACTTCATGCATACTTCCTGCAGAAATGATACATATTTCATACATAATTTGAGCATAATCGTTCCATAATTTCCAAGTAATTCATGCATACTTCCTGCAGAAATTATACATATTTCATGCATACTTCCTGCAGAATTTCTACATATTTCACGCATAATTTCAGCATAATCGTTCCATAATTTCTACATAATTCATGCATACTTTTCTGTAGATTCCTTGCATCATTTCTGCAGAATTTTACCATAATACTTTCTACATTTTAACGTTCTTCATTCACATTTCTATTGCCTTTTCACATCTTTTGCTTAAACTCCAAAACCAAAATCTTGCAGAATTCTGTCCAGAATAGCTGCAGATGCACCGCGTTGGCGTCACTACACCGTATTAAGTTCACCCTTACGTTTTGAGCTCTTCCTCGAGCCACACGCAAGCCTCCAGATCCAGATGATTGGTCGGTTCGTCTAAGAGGAGCAGATGCGGCCGCACGTAGAGGGCCCTGGCGAGCGCGATCCTCATCCTCCAACCTCCCGAGAAGTCCTTGCACTTCTGCTCCTGCATGGCCTTCGTAAACCCCAAGCCGTGCAGTATGTAGCCGGCCTTCATCTCGGCCGTGTCCGCGCCCATCTCGTCCAGCCGGTCGTAAATGTCCATCAGCTGCTCTTGAGATTCTAAAACACGCCATGGTCAAGTTCCCCGCAAGGGCTTTCGAGGGCCTTACCACGTCACCTACCGTCGTCTTCGCAATGGGCCAGTTCCTCGGATAGTTTGTCCAATCGCGCGCGTTCCTCGTCCACCTCCATCACGCACTGCATCGCGGTCTTGTCGCTGGCCGAGATCTCCCGCGACAGATGGTAAATATCGATCTGGCTCTGGATGGGAACCTCGCGGCGTCCGATGGACGACAGCATCGTCGATTTACCTAGCGGACGAGTTAACCGGTTATAGTTACCGATCTAGTTAACGCGCTCACCATCGGGTTTATTACCGCATCCGTTCAGACCGATGAGACCGTAACGTCTTCCGCAGTTCAACTCCAACTTGGTGTCCGTTAAGATCTCCGTGCCGTGGAAAGTGACCGAGAAGTTGTCGATCTTGATGTCGCGGCTTCGGGGGTGAGTTCCGAGTACACCGGTGCACGCTCTGGCGGCGGCGTTCAGTTCGATGTCTCGCTCCAGCTTCGCCGCCAACTCGTCAACTAACGATACAATAAGATATGTGTTAATTCCAGGTGAATTTTGGTGGATGATTACGAGGTAAGTTGTTGGCAATAAAGGGGACATGGTGACCACGCTTACCCTGGAACAAAGATAAATGTGCAAGTTTTAATATTTTGTGTACAAATTAGGTCGTGTAGATGAAGATTGTAACCACAAGGGAACTCAGTGGAACCTCGTAGAAATTCTTCAGAATATATGCATAACTTCTGCAGGAATTCTGCAAGATGTCTGCAGGAATTCTACAAGATGTCTGCAGGAATTCTACAAGATGTCTGCAGGAATTCTACAAGATGTCTGCATGATTTCTACAAGTTGTCTGCATGATTTCTACAAGATGACTGCAGGAATTCTACAAGATATCTGCAGGATTTCTGCTAGATGTCTGCAGGAATTCTACAAGATGCCTGCAGGATTTCTGCAAGATGTCTGCAGGAATTCTACAAGATGCCTGCAGGATTTCTGCAAGATGACTGCAGGAATTCTACAAGATGTCTGCAGGATTTCTGCTAGATGTCTGCAGGAATTCTCCAAGATGTCTGCAGACATTCTTATGAAATAATACAGATTTCAAACTACAGTATCTGAAAACACATTCTGTCTGGCTGATTTTCAACGGGAATAATACGATAGGACATGGCAGAATTCATGCATCACAACTGCAGGATTTCTACAGATAATCTGCAGATACTCTTCAGAAATAGTAATGATTTCAAACAACTTGGCGTTTTCACTGAATGTTTTTCGCAATGTTAAATACGGTTGGAATTCACAGGAACGGCTTAGAATACATTGCATCACAGCTGCAGGATTTCTGCATGACGTCTGCAGGCATTCTTAAGAAAGAATACTTCAAAGTTTTTGACATGACATTCTGTCTTGCTGAATATTTCGCAAAGGAAAATACGGTAGGACATGGGAGAAATCGTTCAGAATACATGCATCACAACTGCAGGATTTCTACAGACAATTTGCAGGTGTTCTTCAGGAATGTGTAGTAATAATGATTGCAAACAATTTGGGGTTTTGAACGAATGTTTTTCGTAATGGTAAACACTGTTGGAATCCACACAAACTCAGAATACATGCATCACACATGCAGGATTTCTACAGACAATCTGCAGGTATTCTTCAGGAACAGAAAAAATATTTCAAACAATTTGACGTTTTCGTCGAATGTTTTTCGGAATGTTTTCTATTGGAATTCACAGGAAACTGTTATTTAGAATACATGCATAACTCCTGCAGGATTTTTGCACGATGTCTGCAGATATTCTTCAGCAACAGTGATAATGGTTTCAAACAATTTGGCGTTTTGACCGAATGTTTTCCACAACGTTAAATACTGTTTGAATTCACACAAACCGTTTACGAACACATGCATCACAGCTGCAGGAATGTTGCACGATGTCTGCAGAAATTCTTAAGAAATAATTTACTGATTTCAAACAATTAGGAGTTTTGACAGGATGTTTTTTACAATGGAAAATACTGTTGGAATTCACATCCACTGTTAAGAACACATGCATCACAGCTGCAGGATTTTTCCAGGCATTCTTCAACTATTTTAAATGGCATTCTGCCTTGGTGATTTTCACAATCAAAAATACGGTAGGACATGGCAGAAATCGCTCAGAATACATGCATCACACCTGCAGAATATCTGCATACTATCTGCATGTATTCTTAACATTTACAGCCAATTATAAAACCAGGAGTGATTAAACAAAATGTGCAGCAATATCACCTTTTGCATCAAAATTGACGTTTTTTAATCATGAAAAAAATACAGTTGAACCTTGTAGAAACTATTCAGAATACCTGCATCGTATCTGCAGGATGTCTACAGACAAACTTCAGATATCGAAACACAATTTGGATAACAATTTTACATTTTGTCTTCGTGATTTATACAAAAGAAAATCCTGTACAAAATTTATGACAGTGTTCAGACCACATGCACGAGTTCTGCAGAACCACTACAGACTATCTGCAGATATTCTTAAGAAATTTGTCTCATTTCACCCCATTTTGGATTAAAATACGTTTAAGGAATAATTTGACATTTTATGTCCACATCATGGTCCACATCAGGGTGGTCCACATCTTGAGAATTTCACCATGTTAGTATTCCTTGATTTCACGGTTTATAATTACCTAGTGAGACGGATCCATTTTGTGCGTTTTTCGGGGGTGGTTGGCCTTTATTTTTCGCCGCTTCCTTTTTCTTTAAATCGCGTCTTTTCTTCGAATCCGATGGCATATTTGCGTTTTATAGTTCAATTCACTCGATTAATCGACTGGAAACTACGTAATTCAAACAAAAAACCATGACACTTTGGTCGCAAAATTTTATTCCCCGAATCTCGTTTGGCATTTTCCCGTTCGATCCAACGAGATTTCCCCCAAAAAACATTATACTTACGGCTCCCAAGTTCCTAAATGACGATCAGTTACGTTAATTATAATTAAATTAACCGATGGATGGCGTTTCTACCGGCTTTTTAACGCCAATCCACGTGCAGGTTTTACAATGGATGGCGCAATTCGAGAAGAATGTATGGCGGCGATTCGGCGGAAAGAAAACCCGAATGACGTCACTACGGCAACGCCCTCTCCTTAAGCTCCTCCCACCTCACACTTCTGATTAGTCGCAGGCGTGACCTAATCCACCCCATCCTCCAATCGGTTATTTTAATCAATGTAATTGGTCGAAACGAAGCGGGAAAACACCTAAAACCCGGGTTTGTTTTCCGTTAAATACACGCCCACTGATAAAAACCCGGGTTTTTATAACAATTGTCCAAGGCTTGGCCTCTAATGCCATTGAATATGTTACGAGTCATCCGAGACGTGTTTGGGGCCTCCACCGCTAGGTAGCGCGTTTATACAATATAACCACGAAACTAACATGCCACGCGCCACCTAGCAGCGGAGGTCCCAAACACAGCCGTGATGACTCATCGAAGTTACAGTGGCAAAACCTTGAATAGTGGCAAACAATGGGGTTTGAACGATATTTTACTTCCTTGTTTACCTCAAATAGATGTTATTTTGTTAGAAAACATGATTCTCTTGTTCTTTTATTCATCTTTGTTTACTTTATAGGGAAATTATTTGAAGAAAGGCGAGAGGGAAAAACCGTAGCGGTAGATTTGAAAACGTTCGAAAATGGCTATTAATTTCAATATATCAGTTTAGTTAACTGTCATTTCATTATAGGAAACCAAAGTTGGGTTCGTAGCTTGTTTTGGTTACCATTTTAATAAATTTAAACACAGTAATAAAATAAAAAACCGTTTTCCCGCCATATTGGACGCCGTTGGTACAATTTGACGCCAGTTGATATTAATAGTCGCCACTTTGTCTGGCGTCATACCGTCCTGCTCCCTTGCTACAATTCGAATTTTCACATTTTAATAATAAAAAACGCGTTTAAATGATAAAAAACTAATTGAATTGCAAAAATACTATATTTCTCAAACAACTAATAGGTTTTATCTTGGGGGAGCAATGGGGGAAAAAATGACGTCACTGATGTAATACAATATAACGGATGTTTGTTGTTTATGAACTTTGTTATTTAAATGGCGAATAACATTGATGACGTCATAGTGGGGGAGTTGTTGTTGTTATTGAGCCGTGTGCTTTACCACGCGTGGGATCAAGAACTTGAATATGATGTTTGTGGCCCACCGGTGTCCCCGGTGGTAGACGATAGACAATAATAAACGATCGAGATGATGACGTAAACGGGAGAACGGTCGCCCGGCGATGACGTCACCCGCACACCTTCCGTATCCGTAAACGTTGGGATTATGACAAACGGCCCATTCTTCTCCCCCTCCCTGTTATTTGGCACGGTGACCTTTGATGTTGGGCTTGGTTTTTGGTATAAAAGTGAGAAGTTTGAACGTTTCAGGTGCGTTGTTGTCGTTTGTGTTGGCCGAAAGGCACACATGCACCCCGTCCAGCGCCCTCCGTGCTTCCACACATTCCACCTGTAACGTATATCCCACCTATATAACCCAAGTAAGTAACCTGCTCGACCCTGTAATTATTCGTATTCTTTGAACTTTACCTTTGTTGTGATTCGTTGCAGTGCATTGTTCGACCAATAGCGTGATGAGCTTGTTGCAGAGTTGGTTGCAAAGCCGCACAACGTCAAGTGAGTATGTCACCAGGGCAATCGAAAACTATTAATTATACCAAGAGTGATTATACCATACAGCAATTTTTGTGGGATTTGAAATAGAAACTTGCAGGATTGATGCATGCAGGCGTTCAGTTTCATACATGCAACAGTTTGCAGGATTCACACATACTTTCTGCAGGGTTCAAACATACATTCTGCAAGATATTTGCATACGTTCTGCATGATATGTATGTATGCTCCATATGATTCATGCACATATTCTGCCTAATGTTTGCAGACATTTTGTAGGATACATGCAGATAATCTGCAGTATATATGCGCACATTCTGTATGGTACATGCAGACATTCTGTGGGATATATGCAGCCATTCTGCGGGATATATGCAAACATTCTGTGTGATACATGCATACATACTGTGGGATACATGCAGCCATTCTGCAGGATATATGCAAACATTCTGTATGATACATGCATACATTATTCAGTGTGAATGCAAACATATACTGTATTATGCATGCAGCCATTCTGCGGGATATATGCAAACATTCTGTGTGATACATGCAGACATTCTGTAAGGTACACGCAGATATCCTGCCTAAAACATGCAAATATTCTGTGGGATACATGCAAACATTCTGCGGAATACATGCAGCCATTCTGCAGGATATATGCAAACATTCCGTAAGATATATGCAGACATTCGGTAAGGTACATGCAGATATCCTGCCTAATACATGCAGCCATTCTGTATGATACATGCAGACATTCTGCAAGGAACATGCAGCCAGTACTGCACATGCAGCCATTATGTAAGATTCATGTAAACATTCTGCAGGATTCATGTATGCTGTCTGCCAAACATGTGCACATACTAATCCACGCTAAAGTCCTGCAGAATTCAAGCAAATACGTACAATATGATGTATATAGTAAAACCTTGGTAAAACATATACTAAAAATTAAAATGGAACGTTTGTTATTTCAGCCGCCATCTTGTACAGCACCATGTTGATAACAACACGCAAATGCCATCGGTGATGACTGGGACTGCACACCACGAAAACTACTGGAAAAGTTCACGAATAATAAAGAATGGTGATTCCATTGATCTCCTTGCCAGCATTCAAGATTATCACCAATGAGCTCATTGTTATCACTGACGTACGAGTTCTAAAAACGGCCGCCATTGTTGTACAAAAATAGCAAACATCGATTGACACGTTCTATTTATGTAAAAACCGAGAATTACCGCAAAAAAAACACCCTATGTTCCGCATTTCCACTTGTACAATGCTCCGGTGTAGTATTATAAAACATTTCAGCATTTTGTTTTTGAACTGATCGAAATGAACGCCGGCGCTGAAAGACGCATTGATTTCTCGCAGTTGTGACGTCACCTTTCCAAACCACCCAATGGACGAGCTGCTCAAAGCTGGTGCACCAATCAGGTTAAAGAATGACGTCACAACGTAGACGCGACCGTTGCTCCAGGCGGTCAAGGAAATGGCAACGAGTCGGGTCGCTTTCCAAACGGACCAATCGACATGCTGCTCTAAGCTGTTGTACCTAATCCGGTTAGAGAATGACGTAACTTTCGCATGACCATGACACACATCCACCAATGGCGTTTGCTGAACCGTCATCAGTCTCATCACCCACTTTCGATTTCAAGTTCCAACAACCAAGGACACAATATACTTGCAACAACGATCGTCGCCCCACCCAAGGCCCCACCGTGCATCGCATCATTGATCGCATGCTTCATTGTATGTATGTAAATCGCGGCCATAAAAATTGTCGCGTCCTGTGTGGTGCTGGAGAGACGACTGACTACAAGCGCCACATGTGTCCATGGTGTGAACTAAAAACACCCGATCTGATCAATGGTTTTTCTTTAGTTCACACCATAGACACTTGGGGCGCTGTAGTCAGTCGGTTCTCCGGCAGCACACGGTACGCGACAATTTTTATGGCCGCGATTGTACATGCCAAATTTCAAATTCCCTCCAACATTTTTGGTAATGTGGGATATAAAATTACAATATTTGGCTTTTACAGTAAATGCCAACAATGCAGTGCCACCCGCCGCCTACACTGCGCTCAGCGCCATTCGGGGACCGCAATCAAGTCCCCGTGGTAGGTGCACACAGCGATCCACCGCTCGCATCTACTTCAACGGAGCCACCAACAACCAAATGCCCCATGACGTCCACACAGCGCACCCGACGATGTAGAGAACGCCAGAAACTTCAGGCATTGCTCTCACAGAGTCACCCACCAGTTGCATCCACGGCCACCGGCACATACATGACTACAATGGACCCAGCGAAGGACACCGCCACCACATCCCATCAGCCTCCCACACCACGCAGCCCACGATTACGGGCCCCCCGCAAACGACGAGCGCTTTCTGCCACCGCCATTCCAGTAGTTCCATGTCCCCTGGATCCCGCCACCACTACATCACACCTGACGGCAACTACACGCCCCGTTAAATCCCCACAAAGCAGTAAACAAATTCCAGACCACCGCAACGGCCCCGCATTGGGTGCTCACGGCAATCCACATACGGCATCCACGGCCACGGTTATACTCATCTGTGTCGAAGTCCCCCAGAATGATGCAGACAGTACATCTGAAGTGGTGACAAACATGCGCCAAGATGGCCTCACCTAACAGCAGTCGCAGAAGTCATCTTGCCCATGAACTATAAGTTTATCCTGGCCATGGTAGTATCTGCATTTAAATGCTAACATGACGGCGGCCATATTCGTGCATATTACACTTTCAATTACAGCCACCTGGTGGTTACCAAGCCCTCGCCGTCCACCCTTTCCGGAAGTCACTGGTTGCAACGGCATGACGTCGTGACGGCGGCAATCAGTGACGTCATCTTTCATTTAGTATGGGAGCGCAATGTTGCCAATCCCAGTCATTTCAGTATTGTAGTAAAACGTTCAGCTATATGTAGTAGGTACAAAGATACTGACTGAACATGATTTTTTCTGGCAACATCGCGCTGACGTCGGCAATCAGTGACGTCACCATTCCATTACAGCGAAAACGGCGCTTGGCGCTACCTTACTAACCTATTTTTATATACCTTGGGTGGTTACTTTTCTAACTAAAACACCTGATTCCAAGTCATATAATACACTGTAATTCATATGTAATGGATTATACAATACATAACTATATTACATTTATCAATATATTAGCTCAGTCACAATATACTTTCCTTTCCAGATCTTAGTCGTATCTTTCACATTGCTGCCCTTTTCTTCTGCTGGGCTTTCGCGATCAGCCGCAACACTTCCACGGCCGCAGCCGGTATTCGGGTACCCGGGCCGAAGATGCTTGCCGCACCTGCTTTGTACAGGAAGTCGTAATCCTGCGGAGGAATGACGCCACCGCAAACTACCAAAATGTCCCTGGAAACAAGCCGAACTTCACGTTAGCTAAAATCCTACAATTTAGTAAAAAGTGTTGCCAGCTTTTGTATTTTGTAGAAGAAACTCACGGCCTTTTCATATCGGCTAGGGCAGCAACCAGATCTGGGACCAAAGTCTTATGTCCAGCCGCTTGCGAACTGACACCGACAACGTGGACATCCGCATCTACCGCCTGCTGAGCAACTTCCTCCGGCGTCTATAACCATTCTTATTACTACCAAATCATTTAGTTAGCGGAAAGTAACTAATATACTTGGAACAGCGGTCCAATATCCACATCAAATCCCAGATCCGCAAACCCTGTCGCGATGACCTTCGCGCCACGGTCATGTCCATCCTGCCCCATCTTCGCCACCAAAATCCTTGGCCGTCTGCCTTCCAACCCGGCAAACTCCTAATGGACACATTCACGTCCATCGAGTTAACCAATCAAAGCGGTACACACCAATCTCGCCACATCCTTACCTCGACTTCTTTTATTATGTCTTCCAACTCGTCTTGATTCCCGTACTCTACTTTATAAGCGCCGCTTACCATGCGGTCACTCGCAACGTGGCGTCCGAAAACCTGACAAACACCAAGGATAGACGGGCAGCGTTCATCGGTAATGCTTTATGTCCGGTATTTGTAACGGTTTTTCGGCTGTTACAGGTCAGCATAGCTACCTTCTCCATTGCTTCTGTTATCTCGCCAACGGTACATCTGGCCCTTGCTGCATCCACTGCTTTCGCTAGCAGATTCCCATCGCCGCTACGGCTGGAGTCCGTCAAGGCCTTCAAACACCTTTCCACCTATTTAATAATGAAAACCCACTTTTTATATTGGTTAATTAATTTTAATTGACAATTTACAAATAAAACTAACTGCTGAAATGTCGCGTGTATTTTTTAAATGTTTCAACTTTGCGATCTGCGAGTTCCTAACTTTAGTGTTGTCCACCACGCGGACATCAAGTGCTTCTTCCTGTTCCAACCGGTACTTATTCACTCCAACTATCACCTCTGTTACCACCCATGAATTAAACAAAACCCATTTTATGGCAGAATCATCTGACAGAATCTACGACTAACCAATTGTCATCAAATTACCTTTCCCGCTATCTATTCTCGCTTGACGTTGCGCGGCGCATTCCTCGATCCGTAATTTCGGCATGCCGCTTGCAACCGCCTTCGCCATTCCTCCCATGGCCTCAACTTCATCAATTATCTTCTTACCTTCCTCGTAAACTTCCCTCGTCAGGGATTCCATCATGAAGGAACCCGCCCATGGATCTATAACCTACCAAATTCAATAATTAACAATTCCTGTATTGAAAACTTGATCGAGTATCAAGTAACACACTTTAGGGATTCCAGTTTCCTCCTGGATGATGATCTGGGTGTTGCGCGCTACGCGCGCACTGGTCTCAGATGGAAGGGCAAGGGCCTCATCAAAGGCATTCGTGTGCAGCGATTGGGTTCCTCCAAAAACAGCGGCCAGGGCTTCAATAGCCGTACGGACTATGTTGTTATACGGGTCCTGTTCGGTGAGTGACCACCCGGATGTTTGGCAATGGGTACGTAAGAGCATAGATGTGGCTTTTTTAGGTGAAAAGTTTTGTTTTATAAGGTGGGCCCAAAGACGTCTCGCGGCTCTCATTTTGGCAATTTCCTTTTTTAAAATAGAAATAAATATGGGAATGTCAAACCAAAATGACAATATGTTGGTGTGCATTGCGTAAAAATGCATTTCAAATTATAATTAAGCTCCTCCCACAGTCGGACCCACAGTATTTATGTCGGTTTATATTGAGACACCAGAGTTTAGCCATGTCCAAATCGTAATGTAAACAATGCGACATTTTTTCACGCCATCAGTCCAAATGAAATTGACCTTTTTCAGTAAGTACCTCCCATTGCCAAGATGGAGGCTAACATGAGGCAAATTATGCAATCTGATTGGCTGAAAACAAGTTTTCTCATGTGGGACGCCATTTTAAGGGCGTTTTTTCAGCCAATGGAAGAACAGTGAAAAAGGTCAATTCTTCCCAAAATAAAAATATACATTTCAAAATTAAGCTCCTCCCACAATAAAAATATATTTCAAAAAGAAAAAAGCACCTCCCATAATAAAAATATATTTCACAATTAATTAAGCTCCTCCCACAGAAGATCTGCCATTTGCTGTGAATAAAAACCTTAAAAACCTTCTTTAAGCTCTTCCCATAAACAAAATATGTTTCACAATTAATTTAAGCTCCTCCCACAATAGAAATATATAATTCAAAATTAAGCTCCTCCCACAATAAAAATATATATTTCTAGAAAAAATGCTCCTCCCATAAAAATATATTTCAAAATTAATTAAGCTCCTCCCACAGAAGATCTGCCATTTATTGTGAAAAAAAACCCTTAAAACCTTCCTTAAGCTCCTCCCATAAACAAAATATGTTTCAAAATTAATTTAAGCTCCTCCCACAATAGAAATATATAATTCAAAATTAAGCTCCTCCCACAAAAGATCTGCTGCTTGTGTAGCATAAAAATGCATTTTAAACCCTAATTAAAGCTCCTCCCATAAAAAATCTGCTAATTGCAGTGAATAAAAAAGCATTTAACAATTAATTAAGCTCCTCCCACAAAGAATCTGCTCTTTGCATGACACCCAACAAACCATGTAAAAGTTCATTCCAATTCCCCAGAAGAACGAAAGCCGCGGCGCGAAATCATCAATATCCATTCCTGCTTTCAAACCTAAATTACCAACATAACTCAATATTAATAAATCATATTACATATTATAATTAAACTGTATTTTACTGTTTTTTTGTCCATTATACCAGTTCTGCAATATTCCAGTCCATCGGCTAACGTAAACGCCATTTCGAGGACCGCGTTCGCACCCGCTTCTTGCATGTGGTACCCCGAAATTGATATTGAATTAAACTTTGGCATATTCTACAAAAAAACTCCATAAATTAACAATCAAATAACTACATTGTGTTTGTTTCAATTAAAAATACAAGGAACCTCACTTTGGAAATATACGCGAATATATCACCGATGAGTCTCATCGACGGTTCCGGCGGGTAAATGTAAGTATTTCGTACCATGAATTCCTTCAAAATGTCATTCTGGATGGTACCAGAAAGTTCATTTTGATTAACCCCTTGTTCTTCACCAGCAACTATGAACATTGCTAAGATTGGGATGACCGCGCCGTTCATCGTCATCGATACGGACATTTTTTCCAATGGGATTTCATGGAAAAGTGTCTAAGAAATTCATCAATAAATAATTTAATAAATTCTTAAATAATATCCCAGTATGGAAAATAATTTAATAGTAATTTACAACTTATTTAATTAATAACCTTCATATCTTCAACGCTGTCGATGGCAACGCCGGCCATTCCAACGTCACCTTTAACACGCGGATGATCCGAATCATATCTAAATTCCTCATTAAATTGACAAATAAAATAAAATAATAGAAAATAATATATAAGGATGTGATTGTAATTTTAAAACATTTTTTAAAAAGGAGAATAAATGGGATTCTGGGGTTTATTTACCCGCAATGCGTTGCGAGATCAAACGCAACACTCAAACCCTGTTGACCACCAAGGATATTCTTCTTATAAAACTTATTACTTTCTTCCACAGTGCTGAATCCAGAGTACTAAAATATTAAATCAAAAAATAATAATATTTAATGAATTATAACATTTATAAATTCATCAATAAAATAATCTAAAAATATATCTAATTTAAAATGAGGATAAAAATATTTGGAATTAACTTGTCTAATAGTCCATGGTCTTTGGGCATACATAGTAGGGTAAGGACCTCTTGTGTAAGGGAATTTACCAGGGATTTCATCTTCCAGGTCTTTTGTATCCAATTTAGTATAAATAGGTTTCAAATTCAGACCCTTTAAAAAGCAGAAAACAATGGTTTAAAATAACAATTACAGTGTTATACATTTTGATTTAGGTTATTAACACACTTCAGGTGTTTTCCAAATTAGTTTCTCAGTTGGATCTTGACCTTTCATCTGTTTTTTCGCCAATTCAAGCCATTCTTGGTTCCAAGCTGCTGCGTAATTACTCTGCCAACAGCGATTTTTGGCGAACTAATACAAGAAAAATCACGGAAATATGTAATTAAATCGGTTAAAAAGTACCTAACGACATGAAATAACACTGACATGTCTGCAGAATAACAAGAGACGTCGTTCAATTCTGTTCTGCATCGTCCGAAATGATCCAAATCCGTCCAAAATCTAATTTTTCTGGTTTGATATGTATCGGTACACAAATTCTGCAAACGATACAGTACGATACGTATCAATCGGTATTAATCTCGGTATCAATCGCGGTATCAAAGTATCAATACTGTATAGCCGAATACCGGTACGCACCAAGTCACAGGCCAATCAGATTATAGCGCTCTAAATCAGATGCCCCGCCTCTTCTTGCATCAACCAATGTGATCAACTGTATAGCGGATAACCTGGGCAACTTTATTGCTTTGCAACAGTGACATTTGCAATACATTCCAGAATGTCGTACCTGCGTAAGCATGTCACGTGATCGATGTATTGCGTGATAAAAGTGTTGCGCGCAACTGTATTGCACAATCGAGAAATCAAGGCACTATTGGTGATTAATAAATACCACAGTGGTGAATTACTAACAATCTTTATTATAGCTGATAGGAAACCTGTTTTTTATTGTTTTTGCAGGGATTTTTTTTTGAATTTCGTAGTTTTAAATTCGTCGTAATTAATTTCCTCAACATTTTACTGCGGCCTCGAAAACAAATATAGCCAACAGAGCGAGTATTTTTGCCATCCTGGCAAGCTCGAACACCATTGGCTACGGAATTACGTAATACATTCATATTGGTAGCGGTTGTAGTTGCGGTAGCGATCCAACTACCAGGAAATCGTAATGGCGGCTTCAACCGGCCTTAAATTTTAAAAACGTTCCATTTTTTAAAAAGATGCCACACCCTTTCTCCTTATTAGCCACGCCTTTTCCCAGAGATAACCCACGGATGATTGCCCAATCATCATAAAGTAGGCGCGGCATTTGCGCCTTTCGTCACAGAGTACCACCTATAGTAGGCGTGGTCACGTTGCATCCGCCAATCAAATGACAGAAATGTTATCGTGTTCTTGATTGCATCATTTCCCGGTCTCTTTTCGCGAATTTCACTTTCGGTTCCTGGCAGTCGCATTCCGTCGCTGTTCTTTCGCATATTAAGCGACTATTTCATCATTTTAAGGTAAATTTTTGCGCGTTTAATTTTGCGGATTATTACGTTTTGCCGCCATTTTTCCGTTGCTTCGCTACTGCGATCGGTATTTGCGAAAATCGCGAAAATAACCGGTTTTTGCCGGTGAAAATTTCCATTTCGCCGGTTCGATCGCCACGTGAGTTTTTCGATAACCGGTTATGTTTTCTTTTTAACCACTTTTAACGAATTTAGACGACATGGGAGCCGAAGCAATTCCACCTGGAGATGCGGAGAAAGGCAAGAAAATCTTCATCCAAAGATGCTTTCAATGCCATTCGGTCGAAGCCGGAGGAAAACACAAAACCGGTCCTAATTTACATGGCCTAATTGGTCGACCAACTGGTCAAGCCAAAGGTTTCGTTTACACCGATGCTAACAAGTCGAAAGGTACGGCGAAATCCGCCGAAAACCGTCGTAAAAACGAGAATTTCAAACTTGCGCAACTTTATCACGTATCCCATATTCCCACGCAACACTTCCTTGCAATCCCTATTCCAATATCATTGGTCTGCAATAAAGTATTGCATGGAAGCGCCGACTGTGCAACATTATTGCGCGTGCAACCAACTTGCGTTGCATAACTTTACGTGCAACGTTTTCGCGCAACCCCATAGGGATTACATCGAGCTGCAATATAATATTGCTCAGCAAGAATTCCCAAGCAAGAATGTTGCTAATCCCTCATTTTCTTCTACAAAATACATTTTCTAAAAACCTCGCTAAAAACATTAACCTCATTGCTAAAAACATGCATGTCTGTTAATTACGTAACAAAGCCCAAAAGTTGATTTTGTGGTATAAAATTATTTATCACTTTTGCAACTTTATTGCGTGCCCCAAATTTCCGCGCAACTTTTCAACGTTATCCCAAAGGAAAAGTTGCGCTGCAATTATTTTAACGCAAGACAGTTGCACCAGGATGAAATTCCCATTGAAAAATAACAATTATGCAGTTAATTTAACATATATTGTTTTCTATTTTTTTCCAGGAATAACATGGAGCAAAACCACTCTGTTCGAATACCTGGAGAACCCGAAGAAATACATCCCCGGCACGAAGATGATTTTTGCCGGTCTGAAGAAACCGCAGGAACGCGCTGACCTTATCGCATACCTGGAAGAATCGACTAAATGAAAGTTTTAATTAATATATTAGGATAATTTAACAAAAAAATTTGCATGCAATGCGGGCTGATGCCGTAAGTGTTACGCGTAGGAAACCAAGAATTTTGCTGTGTTACGTTACCAAAAGTTAGAAATATGGGAATGTAGAGAAATGTACATTTATTTAACAAAATTAAATTGGATCCCATACATGAATTTATTTTAGTTGTTCGCCACTTCTAGGATGACTCGGATGTTGACCGCGGCCAGTTCAGCGGCAAGGTACCGGAAGACGAAAGGAAGGTTGACCGCCTTGATGTGGTCACTCGTCTCGCAAGTTGCGCATGTCCATGTGCGCGTCGCGTCGCGAAGTAACGCGGCTTTCGGTACGCAGAGTATCGGAGACAAGAGGCTTCCGCACTTTGTGCAGATATGTTCCTTAAGATCAAACAACAGACAAATAAACTGTTAATAAACACATTAAGGTTGAGCATCGCGACGCCATTTTGGATAAGTGGGCGGGGCAAAACAACGTTAGTTGGCTGTTTATAAAATCTGTAACAAAAAACCAAAGCATTGTAAATTAACGTAGTAAATATTATCAAATAAATGGATAACCGTACCTGCTTTTAGTAATTTTTTAGTCGGTATTGGGCTGACTGTTGAAGCTGTATCGAATTTTGAATTTTGACGATTTCTACGTTGAAATCGACGTTCCTACACATTGATTTCCTGAAATATTCCGCGGAAAATTTGAAGTTTGGTATCATAAAATAGTACATTTTATTGTCTGTTACACTGATGCAATGCGATAAATGTCCGATGAATGTTTATATTAATTGTTGACCAAAATGCTAAGGATGACATGCAGATGGTTCGCATCGTAATTATTTTTATGATCCATACGCCCCAAAATACTCTTTAAACGAATCGATATAATAAAATGTACTTACAGTTGCTTGTCGTTAAAACGGCGAGTCCGTAACTTCTTCCGTTTTTGCACAAAACGTTTCCGAAGTTATCGTTGTGCTTGGGCAAAAAATAATTTTCAAAGCTCGAGCGTCGCCAGGAAAACTAATCGACGAAAATGCTTACAGCGCCACGCTGCGGCCATTGCTGGAACTCGCCGTAAATTGACCGTCCTGGGCTTGAACCCAGTTCCCTTAGGAGCTTTTTTAAGGGTACCCATGTTTTGCTACACCAGGTGGCTGGACTATATATCTTGTTCTGGTTTGAAGACACGCCCTCCATAGACCCTGTTCTTTCATTCTCACCCTTTAACAGACTACTGCGGTGGTTCAATTAATACCTGAATAGCGCTTGTAGAATCGTGAGTAGTACTAGAATGCCGGTCACGAAATAGATGGTGAGCAAGTTGGGCCATGCCCCTGTCATTGGGCACACATGGCTCTAATCTTAGCAGAAAGTAAACCCATTACGCCCATTTCAAGTTCACATCAACCCTTGCACATCTAGGTATGCCCATACAGGAGCTGAGACAACACCCTCCGCCAGTTGCAGTTGTGATGTTTTCGGTGCATGCCTTGTCCCCTATAAGCACAAGAACCATCCCAATGACCCCAATTCCATCTTAAAATCTCCGAATTGTAATAGGAAAATAAGAACCACCTTCCAGGTCCATGATGAACACTGTGAACAGAAGTGAGTACCACGACCGGTGGAAAACCCTGCGAATCAGTTCCATGCTTATTGGGAAGTCCGGGAAAATGACCGAGTGGATGGCAATGCCACAGCTCACAATGAACAGCATGGTCAAGCAACGAACTGGCAGAAAATGCTAATAACCATGGCACAAATGCGGAACAGAAGCGGTTCTAAGGTGGAGCTTATCGGTAAGTAGAAGCACATTTCTTAAAACATTCTCGTCAATCTGCAAATGCAAATGTAATTACGTCAACATCCCCCTATTCAATTAACCGTTTTGCTTTAACTAGTCACACTGTACTAACATAACGTAACGTAACCAAAACTAGTTAGAAATATGTTTTGACACCCAGCGGCACATTTATGCAACTAGCGCTCAGAAATTTGTTGATATAGTTTTATACGATTTGATCAAGGACACAATATACCTGCTTACCAAGGTGTAGCACTTGGAATGTTTTATGAAAGGGCGCTCGTTCACCGAACGTTAGGCGTGCGCAATGCATCTTGGGCAATGCTCGATACGGATATCGTACCGATCCAAGGTTATTAGAGGAATAAGGTTGCCTCATTGCTCTCCCCTGGGAGATGCATGACGTCACTGTAGACCATGCAAGCCCAGGTGCTATAATAAAGGCCGCTTTCAGCGATTTTTGATGCATGTTTTCCCTTAGATATTTTACAGTGAATTTTATTTTCTGAATCTTAAAGAGGTTGAATGAATTTGGCTTCATAAATTAGTATACTGAAATAAATTGGGACATTATAAATCAGTACTGAAATAAAATGTGCATTTATACATTGATCAGTACTGGAATACATTCCCAATTTTCAAGAAATTGATTGGTTTTGATATGTAGGAATATTTTAGGGATGAGAGATCTGTTCAAAAATTCAATAGCTAATAACAAAGAATAGTAAATAACTTTTATTTTGTAACCAATCATTGCTATAAGAAATAATATACATAATCATTACTTTAATTACCATTAGATGCTTTAATTTGGTATAAGGAAATTTAAAATTATGTTAACATAGACGTTGTTCACACTTGTCTTACTTCACTGGCATATTTTTTACCTGTAGTTAATAACTGAGAGGTTTTTATAGTAATTCAAATGTTTCATACAATTATAAATGTGACCATTTAACGCACAATAATTTTTAAACATGTATTTTTATGTTCATACTCCTATATTCTTAGTGTGCATTTCTTATTAGGGCTTCCAGTTCTCCTGTTTTTCCAATGATCCTTTCAACCTGGAAATTTCCAATTGAACAATATATTAATATTTTATTAATATTACATTTAAACAGTTGTATACATACATTTTAATTTCGCAGTCTTTATTAAAGTTTTCCAACTTCAGGGTCTGAATTTCTGTTATCTGACTAAATGTCTTTTCCTCTTTCTGCTTGTTACTTGCCTCTAAGCGGGTTTTATCCGCCTCTAAGCGGGTTTTATCCGCCTCTAACTCTGCATTTGCTTTCTGTCAATTTATTTCGAATTATTTACAATTCAAAAGTGCATCAATTATGCTAGGAGCACACTTTGCTCTACAGATGGGCGATTCACGATAGTACGAGATAGCTGAGCCCTACTATTTATATAACTTGCCACTCAGCGACAGATATGACAGATATGACGTCATCTGCGCATGTGCTTTGCAATTATGTGCCGAGATCAATCGGCTGAAGAGCGAAGTGTGCACTTAGCAGTCCTATCTTAAAACTCCTTATACCTCTAGGTCTTCTATGGTTTTGTCACGGCGGTTTAACATCTCTGGCTTTGTGTCACACTGTCTCTTTACATGTTCAATCTGCGCAAGCAGTGCCTGTGCATTTTGAATAAGTTTTGATTGTTCAGTTTCAGTTCTTTTGTACGCATAGAGCTATGTTAGGAAGTTTGAACAAACGATATGGAGTAGGACATGGAGTTTGTAGTCCCGTAAATAGTTTATAGCGCTACGTAACGGAGCTGTTTGAGCTGATTTTAGTGTAACAAATGATGAATGACGTGAGTGAGTTTTTATCGCATTCATCCTACTCTTGACCGTCTAGACTTGACTTAAACGCAACGTTCCAGCAGCTTTCCAGCGTCGGTTTTCGAATGGGAAGGCTGCATTAAGGCCTGTTCCAATTAAAAATGGGCATGGCCAACGTGACGCTTCACTCTCCAAGCAGCAGTTGCAAAAAGTCCCTAATATAGCTCTGTGAAAATAATCCTCAACTCATAAAGTTTGTTATGCGGATTTTAATTCACATTTCCTGACATGTTTCGGCCTGCACACGAGGCCATCCACAGGGCTTCACAGACTACACTTTTTAAGAAATTCACATTCCTCTCAATACATTTATATAAACATATAAATGCCTTTCAATTGATGTAAAACATTTACATAAGTCAAATTGCTGACACGGGATAAAAACGGCGATCAATCTAATAGAAAAATTAATAAGCTCTAAAAAGAACTAGTCAATAAAAACTATTCATGTTGATGTTGCATGTTGAGAGAACGATCTGTCATATTCGTCTGCGAAGTGTGGTTGCTTATCCAACCATTTTATAAAAGGTCCAAAAACAGGTCCGGCTTGGTCATTTAATGAGACAAATTGCGTAAGTTTTCAAGTAGCATTAATTGCAAAAGATTCCAAAATATTTAAATGACTGTAATTATTAACAAAATCCATAACAAATAATTTAGCTGACTTTGGATCATGATTGCTCAAAAGGAAATGATTTCGCACATTTGAATTCACATTAGGTTTAATATGTTCCCGGAATCTAATTTTAAAAGTTCTCCTCGTTTGACCAATGTACCCAAATACTTTCACAATTTCCACATTTGATCCCACATACCCCAGATTTATTTTCTGGTAAAACCACATCCTTCACACCA
>JAQIWR010000321.1:0-23062 GCA_034695945.1 Glomeris hexasticha
GAAATCGCCATGGCCCAGTTCCTATTCGGGTACATAATCATATTTACCGAATTTCTCATAGGCTGCCAGATATTTGAGATGCTCTCCTTAGATGGGACACAATGTATAAACATAAGTACTAATCAATGCATACATATAAAAGTCAAATAACCTGACACATGTACAATTAATTATATACTATTATAGGTTATATTAAATGTAAACTGCATTATAATTGAGTTCTATACAAAGTCATGCATAATTTTAAAAATTAGCGAAATCTAGCAAAGTGTGGATAAAATCTTGCAGTTTAAACAACATCTATAGCATAGTCTGAACAAAATCTAGCGAAGTCTAGCAAATTCTAAACATAATCCAGCGAAGTCTTGCAGATTATACAGATGCTGCTCAAGTTAAGATTCAATAGTTAACATATGGAAATGAAGAGCTGTTCAAAAGACCTAACGGAGCATATATGCGTGATGAGATGAAAGCTGGGGAAATGCACAGTGTGAACAGCAACACGAGGTGGGAAGAATAAAAATGTGGATGAAATTGGGTGGAGATGTCCTAGCTCTTGCAATATCTGATCCCGTATGCAGTTTTTAGATTTCTTCCGGCATCATTTTTTTCTCGCCAATAAGAGAGCAATAGACGGCGGCTTCCCCTCTGGCATTGTCGTATATATAGCCACCATTCCGGCCGATTTAAAATTCACACATACCTCAGTGCATCGAGTGCAAACGCAGGGAGATTACTTATTATGCTACTCTCGTGGGAAATCAAGACTAATATTTGGCTATTGGCTCGCCCCGGGACAACAGAGTTTGATGGCAACGGCTGGTTGTAGGGTGGTGCAGTTCCTCCAGTAGGGATATACATGGCAACATGCAACAAGACTATACGATCAAAGTGGCTGCACGGTGGAAAAGTTGCAAGTAATCCATAGACAAAACGTGGCCAAGTTTACCACCCCTATGATCCAATGTAGCCTCAATTTTGCAACCCACATAAAATTGCCAGCATCTTTAGAGCCTGCAAATCCCGAAACTTCCCAGAAGCGGTACTATAGTATGCAGCAATGTCTGCAAAAGCAGAAGTATAGAAGCTGGGAAGGAGGTGGAGGGGGAGAAGGAGGAAGAGGAGTTAGGAGGAAAAATTGTAAGGGAAAAGGTACACGCATATAACGGAATCATCGGGTTCGATGTCTTTCAGGAACTGCTCGTGAGATTATATAGATCGAGACTGAAATTTAATAACCCAGCTGCTGAATCTATATTACAGTACACGTTCAGGCAATTGATTTTTCAAGGAGTTCCTTTTTTCGCTTTTTCTAGTGATTACATACTGCGATTATGCTTTGGTAGCTAGAACTTTTATCTTTTTCTCCTCATGCATTTGCGTGCACAGGAAAAAATTAGGCATGCATGTCATTGAACAGACATACTCGCAAGAAGAGTAGTAGTTTTATCTAAAAATTGCAGGGATAGACACGCACGTGCCCGCTTTACCATAAAAAATTACAATTGTGCCCATTGGTACGTCTCAATCGTTCATTACTTCATTGGGAATGCAAATTGCTTGCTCTAAATAAGAGGAACAATCAATAGGAGAAGTTTTAGTTGAAAATACTGATGGATACTTCCCTTCCAATTACAAAATACTAGTCATGTTACTCCCATTTGAATATAAAGAATTAATTTCTAATATCCATGTTAAAAAACCTGCTTGTTCAGGTCTAGCTCCCTATGAAATTCGAAACCTAGAAAATACATTCAAACCATTGCAATTTAAAATTGATTATACAATTATTTAGTAGTGTTGACTGAAAGTGTTTACATCAGATGTCGGCAACCCTGCAGTGCATAGGATGTGCATCAGTGTTTCTCCCCCTCCTCCACCGGAGGGCGCTGTGGTTCCATTCTCTCCCTGGAGAGGGAGTGTGCTCTAGTGCGAGTAGTTATAAGACACTCCCTGCTTTGTGCTCACTTCAGTTGTTACCAGTGTCAGTGACACTTGTATATTTTGTTGATCTTCTTTGTGGCAAATTAAATGCTCTGCTTGATTATTGTAGTCTTCAATTTCCACAAGTAGCTTATATTGTATTTAGGAATAATAAGTTACTTAATATCAAGCTGTTTTTTAAATATTTCGACATGCTTTAACAGCTGTAATGAAGTAAAATATTGTTAAGATACTCGAATTTAATTGCAATAACTTTCCAAAATTACAAAATCGATGAAGTACAACTAGCAGTTAGCAATGTATATTTTACATTTCCTTCATGTTTAGTTTCATATTTCCTGGAAATGAAATTCGGGTCTGAACCAGTTTTTAAGTAATTCCCATACAATTTGCAACAATGTAATTTTACGAGACCACTGAGAATCCAAATACTTGAGATAATAAGTTTAAAGTTCCAGGAATGGTTCTGCTCAGAAATCGACTCCACCAGGGAGTAAGTTATTTAAAAACGATAATTTCAGCAAATCCATTGCATATATAGTTTCTATGCCATTATTGTTGCCGGTTACCAAAGCATGTTTAGCAAAACACTCAGCTACACTGTATATTACACTATGTATATGATTAACATTGTGCATGCACAGCGACAGAAGCAACAATTAAATTGGTCCATTGCGATCAGATAATTTGCATTGTACTCGTAACAATTGCACAAAATTACACAGGGGTATCGACTGGGGTAGTACAATTAGAGAGAAAAACCCCCAAAGGGAGGACTGTGCAGAGCCTATAATATCTGACGTATCATTTGTCCAAGAGTAACACACACATGTATCGATTACGCAAAGTAGGCTGGCTATATACATACTGGCACTATAGGGATTTGAAGGAAAGGCATGTGCAGAGTCAGCAAAAATGGAGATGCAAATGTAAATCATTGCAGTTCATTAATTAATTCAAGCCAAGTAGGAAAAGTGAAGGTGACGCACCCAGTGAGACGTGCAAGATCTCTGGAGGAAATTCACCAAGCAACTTGCCACTTTCTAAACAGTTCCCGATAGAGAATCACTTTGCATCATATATCTCTACATGCGGCAACTCATCAGTGAAAGATGTTCCTCTTCTGAATATGTATCTACGTGGAATATCCATTAAATCTACAATCTACTCAGAATATTTCAGAATTTTTAAAGTAGAAATTCGCATAATTTTCCATCAGCTAAAATTAGTTTTACATATGTATCTGCAAATAGGAACAAGCAAACAAGCTAACATTTCCTCCCCATTTTCTTAAAAGTCTCCCTTCTATTAACAGCCGCGGCGCCTATTTGAAACTGCACTTTTGAGATATGTATATTAAAATTTGCAAACTTAAACCGAAACTTGGACATGCCAATAATTCGATGGAAGCATTTATTCAAAGTAAGCAAAACAGTTGGAATTTTTAATCAATTAGCAAATATTTTAATGTCTTTTAAAGGCGAGCTGACAAGGTTTTGTAACAGGAAAGTGTGTAATACTATAGAAATGATGCCAATAAAACGATTGGCGCGAACAAAACTTGCTTTAAAATTGCTAAAAAAAGTTACTAATAGTTAAAGAGGGTGACGCCCTGGCGTCATGGAAGGACGGTGTCACCGAGCTGGTGTCACAATGTCCTGTTTTGGTAACATTTGAATTTTCAGCCAATGATGCCAAGCACATCTGCAGTTTCAGCCAATGGCAGCTAGAGCTTATCAATGGCGCTCCAGTGTACATCTCTCACAATATACTACTCTGATATGAAACTAAATAATTCATATCTCTGGCAATAGTGCTTCCAATGGCCTCAAATTTTGGGAAAATTTTCCTAAATGAGTGGCAATCAAATGCTAGTTTTTTCAAGGTATGTTACAAAACCTTGTATAAGTTCTGCACCTTTAAGTGCTAATAATTAAAAAATGTTGCATGTGGAGTGTATGCTGTAATGCTACATTTTGTTGACCGTTCAACACAACAAAACACAGACTTTGCGATCCATTGCAAAGGTTTTTCTATGCATCTGACTTGTATCGAAAATTTAGTAGGTCTACTCCTGAATGTAATCCACGGAGAATAAGGCAATCAATGGCATAACATATCACCAAAAGATGTGCATCATAGCAAGAAATACCCGAATAGCAGTATACATGTACAGCAGGCAAAGAAATGTTGATGTCTCCGAAGGATATGGAGGGTTAGTCCATGTTGAATTCATGCCAACTGATACCACCATTAAATGTGAATGTTATATCGACACCTTCAAGAATCCGAATTCCCAAATGTTAAAGGTTGTTCGAATAGAGGGAATGGCAAAATAGGTATACCGTAAGTGGAACAAACTTCGGAAGTGAATCTGACAATATTTTCACGGTTCTGCCTTATTGCAGTTGATATTTGAAAAAATCTGATATTTTTGAACACCTACTATATTATTACTGTAGCATGGGCTAAAATCCTCACAGAATCGATTGCCCCAACTAATGAAATATCCAGCATTGAACACAATAACTATTTAAAAATACTCCTAGCTGCAATGCATTCATTCAATTTACAGTTTTGACAGGTAAAATTGGATTTTCATTCACAGCTGCTTCACAGAGTGACGCTAGCATTAATTAATACTTTATTGTAACTGATCAATTTACAAGTTCCTAATTGTGGTAATGCACAAACAGTGGTTCAATTAAAGTCGAAACTTCAAAAACTATGCTCAGAAAAACTAATATGTTTTTTTCAACATCATACATGTCATTTAGATCTAATTTGAGTTGTATACACATTCACGTTTTTATACTTTTCAAATAAGGATAAACGAGCCCAATAAGCCCTATATTTTAAGTCTACTCAGTGAAAGATTTATATTTTAAAATAGCAGTAATCCTTTATTACAAATAGCATTTCAGTTGAAATAAATGGACATATAGAAAGATTAATCTCTTCTGATATTTATTCGATCGATAAGCAGTTTTAAGTTTGCCCTATCCAAAGTACATCCCAGTACATTACTTCTCCATTTTTTTTGTGGAAATCTTTCGAGCAGCAGGTTTCGACAGCTTTTCACCAGTGGTCAACTGCAACAAAATCAAATGCTCAAGTAGCTACTCGAATATATTTAAGCTTGAAGTGAAGAATTGCACTGAGCAACGATCTAAGGGTTTTCTTCGATCAGACACACATATAGAAAAAGCTGGGGTGGTGAGCTCTGAATTTTTTTAATGGTCTCGTACAATTTTCAGGAGAGGAAAGGATATAGGACAGTATCTGTACGAGCTACAAGTCAGCAGTTAGAGTGCAGGCAAGAAGACACTATCCATATTGAAATCGACGTTTAAAAGTTTTGCAATTCAAATGCCTCTTCGATTTTTCACACGACTTTCAGTGAATGTTGAGCAAATGCGATGGTAAGAGGTTTGAAGAAGAGATGGCGCTCTCTTCTCAAAATAGACCAAATCAATTGGGCCAGACAGAGCTAGGCTGGTATATAATTTTCAGAGAAATGCTGCAGTTAGAGGACAAAACATACTGGATGCAATCTTCGGAGCACATATTTTGAATAGTCTCATCAAAGGACATTGATGCCACAATGAGAAACACTCGATTTGCAGTGTTTACCATTCGGATTCTAGCTAGCTCCCAAAATGCATCGCATTTATCAAAGTATTGAATGAAGGTTCATAACAAGTATAAAAAACTATTTATCAAGACAAGAAAATTCAGAATTTTCTGCAATGGCTATCTAACATTTGCCTGGTTAAGTATGGTAACAACTCAGAATTTGTTCCAAGATGTCATCACATTACAGTATTTTTTAGTGGAATGAAGAAAATAAATTGCAGAGCAAGGATATTTCCTGCTATTTCATATTATTATAGCGCTTGATTTAGATACAAAGGATGTAAATTTTGTTCTTGACAATTACAAATTTGTTGCTTAATTAAACAAAACCTGAAAATAGAATTAAGCTTGCACCTGTTTTAATCAAGCTCTGAAAAGGGGCTTTCCATAAATTACGTATTGCCAGATATAGTTGTATATTTAATTGTGTTAAAGGGACAGTGAAGTCAACAAAAAAATATTAATCTGTTATTCATTACGATAAACTATAGAGAATGGCTATTTGGTATGTTAACTAATTCTCAATGGTTAACCGTCAAGACAGATTTGACGATGGAACTCTTTCTTTGCGTGGATTGACGGCCATGTCACCCATGGGGGTTGAGATAGAGAGCGTAACGCCTACGATCGAGCTGGCGAAACGACCGTTACGACGGCATCTGGCTGTCACCGTCAATTGGCTGCTCCCCTCCACAAAAACGGGTAGAAATTTTTTTTGCCCAAAGCTTGGCCAGGCGATGTTGCGAACGGGGGAATGCGTGTGCTACCGAGCGCAGCCCTCGCCGATGTCCTCTCCATTGCCTTTATACTTATAACGGCTGTTGAATTTGCTGTCAGCGTACCTTTTTCAAATTTCATGTATAACTCGTTAACCATTGCGAATTGGTTAACATACCGAATAGGCATTCTCTATAATTTATCACTCTGAATAACATATTAAATTTTTTTTGTTGACGTGTCTGTCCCTTTAATATTAATGTTAATATTAATGTTAATATTAATGTTAGTTGCACACCATAAATACTATTTTCCTTAAATTGCTGTACACATTAGTGAATGCGGAAATGGAAAGGTTTTGTCTTTATTAATTGTGTTTAAATGGTGTCAATTGTTCGCTTTTGCATGGTTTCAATTTCGAGCAAGCCTTTCAATTTGAAATTGCAAGGCCAGACATGCTTTACATGTCTTCATGTGTTCTCTCATAAACATGACAGTAATTGCTACTTCACAATGCCACTATTATCATTTGATGGGTTTAAACTGCGGAAATGTCTACTTTACCAATTAATCATGCTATTTAACCTCAGCCTTTTGATTGCTTTAATTTTATATTTAGTACTGTTGATGCTCTGTTCCAAATATGAAGACTGCTATATCACACCCAGGCAGCAAATGTTGCAATAAATTAAGTATATCTCATAGTTTTGTTTCCTGTATAATTGTACGTAATTGAAATGACTACAGTTTTGCAAAGTATTGTTAATTAGTCGTAGCCCTACATTGTTATTATCAATGGCCTTCACACTGCTGACACAGATGGGTATGTTGCTCAATTTAGAAGTATCAAAGGAGACATTGTTTTGCGACTTAGCAACTTTACTGAAAATATTTTTATTAGTGTGACAGTATTTTAATTGCTGTTCGTTCCTCGTTTGAATTACTATGCAATTACGGCCACAAATTAGAGTCAATTAATTTCCCTAACAGTGAGTGATAACAATAAAAAATTCCAAGAAGTCAAGGAAAGTAAACCCATTGGCTGGAATGTATCATTTAATAAATTATGAGTTTACAACCTCCAAAACCAAAGTTCAATATACCGTATGTATTAGAACAGTTTTGATATTTCAATAATCCACAATATCCCCTATGTTAAAAGTTGGTGGGGTTTTTGGAGCAAAACCCGAACCATCAAAAAACATTTAAATCACATAATTGTTTGAAGTGTCTTATTGTTTGAAGTGTCTTATTGTATGAAGTATCTTATTGTATGAAGTGTATTTATGTATATGAAATGTCTCTATGTATGAAGTGTCTTATTGTATGAAGTGTCATTGCATGTAGTATCTTATTGAATGAACGTTTTTGTTTGCAGGAATATCTATTCTTTTATTGGATGAAACACATTTGGAACATACAGTATATTACACAGATGTGATCCAACATGAAATTACAACTTGCCTGTATCTCCCGTGTTTGTTGTCCGAATGCCGTTCTGTTGGTTGCGCTAGCCTCGTTTCTCCGTCCTCTACAAGTCTCCAATTTACATGCCTAGTGTACAGTGCATACTGCAAAAGTTAGAATTCGAATGACCTTGACAACCTTTGTCAAGGTCAGCGGGAGTATGACTACCGTGTAGCCCTCATAGTTTAGGTGAAAACACCTTAAAACGTTATTCCAGTCCATACAGCCGTTTTTGATTTATTTATCATTATGCACCAAAAATCTATTGTTTCCTGTGATCTGAAGCACCCTGTATATTAAGAAATTCGCTTTGATATACGAGTGTTTTGGATTACGAGCATGTTTCCGGACCGAATAATGACTAAGCAACATCGGGTATATTTATAATAAGTATGGGGGCGTAATTATAGTTGCCAGAAATTTGCGTTTCATCTTGATTTCATTCAACGTCATGCATTAAAAAAAAAAACACTACACAGTATGGTGGTCCATCAGGCTCAAAACTTTGCAAAACTCGTTCCGACGTTCCGGATACAGGTTACACTTTATTTTAATTATACGTGAATTGAATACGCAGAAACATGCATACATAGTGAAAGTGGAGGTGAAGCACTACTTCCAAGGATAGGAGTAGTTTGACGTCACGCGATGTGCCGATGCTATCGTATCGGCAAACGATTGATGTTATAGCAACTTGGGGAAAATTAGGATTTAGTAATACTAACATGAAACAATGAAGTTGGAATGCAGTTGCTTATCCCACGTGACCGATATATTTTTCAATGTCTCCAACTGAACAATTTCCTCGAAAAAGAGGACAAGCTCGCCGAAGCATGCTGGTCTAGTTGTCCCCAGACAGAAAAGCAATCACATGTTTTAAAACTCTTTCACAGACTAACAAACACACATAAAAACACGTGGTGTATTTGTATTATGCAACATAAAAATACTTATTTATGCATGGAAAACAGTTTAATATTTGGAAAATCAATGCGGTTAGAAATTTGTTAGCGCGGACGTGGAAGCCACGCTTACCGTGGGACAAACTATAAGTTGCGTCACAAATCCCAATTTTCCACCTACATAAAATTTTATAATGTACTTAAACCTGATAAGTTGACCACATTTTATATTATGCTGACAAACTTTTGTAAAGTATTTAACCCTGATAAGTTGACCACTGTATACAGTAATTACGGACATACTACATATACCGTGAAACCTGTTTACAGTGGAATCTCATTGGACTGGAAAACATTTCCTCCATAGACATGTTTTCCATCATAGAAAGGTTTTTTTTTAAAAAAAAAGTAAATCATCTTAAGTATCAAATATGTCCAAATTGAATGAAGTCACATTTTCCACTACAGACAGGTTTCCACAAGCTTCCACCATTGACAGGTTTCACTGTAGCTGTCTATGGTGGAATCTCAAGGGACATGGAAAACTTTCCACCGTAGACAGGTTTTTTTGAAACTTTTACCATGAAGTCTATCTTATAAGGTCACAAATGAAGTCAAATTGTCCACCATAGACAGGTTTCCACCATAGACAGGTTTCACTGTAGTACATAGGTACAATGCCCTACATTCATGCTTATGCATTTTTAGATACGTTGACCACCTATTAAGGTTCATGGGAATTTCTTTAAAGAAACCGTGAGTGGTCAACATACACAGGTTTCACTGCATAAAGATGTGTGGCCCACCTGTTGCACGTACGCCGGGTGTTTAGCAGGGTCCCGGTAAACCCTCCAACCGTAGTTTAGCCGGTGCGGCTTGGGATGTTGCCGGGAGTTGTTGCTGTTAGACCCGACACCGAAGGTAGTCGCGGTTGCCGCTAGCAGTTCTGGCTATTGGGACCCAATGGACAAAGCAAGGTACTAGTGGTAAGTAGCCCATTGGTTACTGTGTTACAGCAAGAGGAACATGTGGCCCATGCGATCGATGAGTAGCGGACATCCTGGCCATGCGCATAAGATGAATGGGAAGCGGCTAAACGGATTACGCTGCATAATAGAGTGAGTGACATCAGCAGGCAGTCACGTGATGTTTAGCCCAGAAAGTGATTGACAGGCACGGAAACTTTATCCCAACCAATAAGCAGGAGGATCGAAAAGCAAGCAGGATGCGGCTGCCAAGCGGTTTTCTTCGTGTGGCCTTGCGGTCATCGTAATTACTAAACTCTCCCGTTAACTCGATTAGACATTTAATTATTTAATTAAATATTAATCATTAAATATTTTATAATTATACTTGCAGGTATATATGGAGAATACTAAAAGGAAACGAATGGCGTTTACGGTTTTCGATTCCGACGAGTATTCGCGGAGTTATACGTAAGTAAAGTTTGACGTATGGTGGGAGTAATCCGGGAGCTTGAAATGATGAGGCAGCAGGCGTTCCATAGACCAACTTTAACTGCTTATATCTCCGCCAATATTTGTCCGAATCAAAAACGGAAAACGACATTCATTTTCTTATACTTATTCCCAATATAATTTGTTAATTACAGGGTAGGTTAAAACTAAAGCACCAGTTTGTCTATGGCGAACCTATTGATACAGAATCTTCTGCATTCGCTATTTCTCTTGTCAAATTCCTCAAAGAGTTCCTTTTTTTTTACAGTCAAACATATTACAAGTGATTTCCCCATTCCTGAATTCCTTAATCAACCACAGCCCTCCCAAGTTGACTGCAAAAATTCTGCAAGTTGCCGCAGATTTTACGAACATTCCCATAATTTTTCACATTATTAATTTTTTTAAAGTTAAAACTACTGCTACAGAAAACTTCCCTTATATTCAACCAATACAGGCCAATGTGTTGCTTTAATTACAGTGACATGCATAAGTCATGCTTACTTTCTAGACACCGGATGATGACGACTTGCGCTACACGAAAGACTGATCTAAATCCATTATTGATCAATATATACTGCTGTTATAAGTTGACTGTACCAGAAATCAACTGCTCAATTGTATAGTTACAGGTTTTGTTTGGCTTTTAGGCATTTTGAACTCCTTATTTCACATTTACGTACAGCAGAGTACACGAAACGTGCTGACTAATAACGTATTATTCTAGAGGCTACATTGAGGTGGTGTAAAAACGGTGTGAAAGGTGTGTTGGACTATGACGTTGAGAAACGCTTCACTCACCTGAACCTTCCTCCTGCAAAGGTACGGATCAACGGATTTGCTTCGGGGACTCGCACGGCCTCGGCCACGGTTCCGCTCCTCGGACTGTATTCCGATACGTCGATACGTATCGAAACGAGAACCGGTTACAATGAGCAAGCGGGCCTTCCTACGTTGAACGAACGTAACGAGCAAAGGAGCGTTGGGAAGAGAGTACGTACCCTTGCGCGGCCCTCCGCGGTCTCCCTGTCGAAGTGAGTGTCCGTCTCCAGCGAGTCCGAAGAGTCTCCATTAGTAGCCCGCAGAACCTCGTTCGTGCGATAAGCCAGTTCCGGATGCTTCTTTTTCCGCGGAAATGACGGTTCGCTTGTCATAGTAGCTGAAATGGTCCAAAAAAACGCGTCTATGATTAAAAACCCTCACAGGAAAGCGAAAGGAGTAAGAAAACCTGGCGATTTTGCTGTGAAATGCTCGTTTTTACTTTTATACTAAGCCACGCCCACATACAACATAGCCACGCCCAGTCTCGCCTAAGGGAGGAGGATCACAATACTGTCATTCGTTGAAGAAATGAACAAATGACGGTAGTTTCAGATTAATTTTAAGCCACGCCTACATTCGACTTAGCCACGCCCTCATGCGACATAGCCCCGCCCTCATACGACATAGCCACGCCCTGCATCGCTTGAGGGAGGAGGATCACAACTGTCATTTGTCAAGTTACGAACGAATGACAAAAACATTCGTAGATTAATTTTAAGCCACGCCCACATACGACTTAGCCACGCCTATCGTACGACATAGCCACGCCCCCATACAGAATGGCCGCGCCCAGACGCGCACAAGGGGGAGGAGGAACACAACTTCGTTAAATCGAAGTAATAAACAAACGACTGATAGTGGAAATTTTGTTGTATTGTTTCCACTTTTTTTCTAAACCACGCACATATACGATATAGTCACGCCCACATACGATATAGCCACACACAGTCGGGAGGAGGAACATGGCTGTCATTCGCCGAAATAATGAACGAATGACTGATAGCGAAGATTTTGTTATGCACTCGTTTTCACCTAAATATTAAGCAGCGCCCATATATGACATAGCCACGCCCACATACGACATAGCCACGCCCAGTCAAACCCAAGGGAGGAGAAACATGGCTGTCATTCGTCGAAATTATGAACGATTGACTGAGAGCAAAGACTGTTACATACTCGTGTTCACGTTACTTGTAAGCCACACCCACATAAGGCATAGCCACGCCTAAAGAGGGAGGAACCTGGTTCTCATTCGACGAGCCATCAAAGCGGGAGGGCGTGGCTAAAGGAGGGGAATTTCTATTAAACTGACAATAAACCGAGTATATACGTACTAAGTTAATTACTTCGATATAGCACTGAGACACGCCCACAAAAATCGAAAACTTTATTGTGGCTCCACCCACTTCCGATCTTACGACCTAGGATCGAATCCTGGCATAACAACTAAGTTTTTTTTTAACTTTTTATATTTTAATACTATATTTCCACAAAATTGCACTTTATTCCCTGCATGTCATTTCCTCTTTTTTTTAACCTTTTTCCATTTCAATTGCAGGTATAGAAAATAGTTGTGTTTCCGCTGCATAGACGCGTCACAACAAAATTTTTGGCGGGTTTCAAAGCCATTTCTATTTTACAATACACGAATAAAAAATTACATTCCGCTCCGATTAAGCGGTAAAACACACATGAGTAGTCCCATTTTAAATTCCTATCATTATTAAACCTACATTTATAAAAATAATGCAGTCATGTGATAAATTACCTGAATTTTTTCACCTGTCTTTTCCGATAACTTTTCTTAGTAATACCTTGGAAAAACCAAGTAATACACTGAACCGGGTACTACAAATGGTCTTTATACATATATGAATAATAGGAAGTAGTCCCCCTGGCGGCCAAGGAGCGCAACAAATATAAAAATCACCATATTTCAAAACAAAATTGTGCAATTAAAATTCGTTTCCAGGCCAAGGAAACAAATGATGTTTGTAAGAACAATGCTGTTTTGTTATGCACACACTATATGCAAATGAGCACACAAGTGTTGCCAAACTGGGCAACACTTGTATAGTATCCAAATAACTGAATGAATGCTCTTATATGTTGTTCAATTGCGGAAATAAAACTGTTTGGACATTTCCTGTCAACTTATATAACTCAAGTGCATGCAGGGGTTTTTCCTAAAGGGGTTTTTCACACTTGTCACTGACCTCAGTCAACAATTCAATATGCCAATGTAGTATAAATCCGGAAATAAAAATTCCCAAAACACTATCTTTTTATATAAACTTTTGAATAATGTGCATGGTGAGAAAAAGACATTTCCGGCTTTTCTTAAAAACTTTTTTAAAGTTACTTGGGAAAAGTTTTTGAGTGCCGGACGTGACTAGTAATTTAAAGAAAAACATATACTCAATCCTTTTGGCACCATAACCACCTGCAATTTTACCCGTACGAAATTTATGTCAAGTTATTACGCAATCGTTAGGCCTAAAAATACACATTTCCTGTACTTTATTTAATTTTAAACTAATGTTAGTACGTATGTGGTTGCAAAAACCTATTGTTGCTGCTTTTCAATTTACAGACACGCCCACATCCAAACACGCCATTGTGTATATTTTATTTTTTTACTTATACATTAACTATATAGCAAAAAATTAAATGCGAACTTATAAGCCTGTCTATATATTTAAGTAAATAAACTGCATAAAATCTTTTATTATTCTAATCACACATTCCGGATAATTAACATAGTTAATTTATGCAAATTGCCGTATCATTAAAATTGTTTAAATGACAGAAATTACATTTAAATATACCGAAATAAAAACTAAGTTCAACAACATCTGTATATAATATAAAATAAAATTATTGTATTTTAATTTAGATTAATACAAATTTATATTCAATATAATAGGCTTATTTGATAAAATTAATACAAATTTATATTCAATATAATAGGCTTATTTGATAAAATTAATACAAATTTGAATTTAATATAATATTTAATAAGATTACATGCAAATTCCAATATAACATAGGGCCTACAAGTCACAATTTTACAGCATTATACCCTACATAATTCTCACATATATATTGTTATATTTAAAACAAGTTAAACAATTTTCCTTAAATATTTATAAATACAAGTTTAATTACAGTCATCACATCAATTATATGTAATTATAGTGCTAACATTATTATATTGATCTCTATTATTTTCCCCTTGAATTGTTTCAATTGGAATAATTCTATAAAAAAAATACATTTAAATAGGCCTCTAGCAGACGATAATTCAGGGTGGGAGTAAATAGGCTTATTATTACATTATATTTTTACCATCATCATCATCCTACTATAAATAACCAACCAGTCATAAAATTATGCAACATCGATGCATATATTTATATTGCTGAAACACATTTATGGTCTATACCTTGGTGACTATCAATAGGAAACTAATACATTGTATATATCCGGCCACGCCCACAATCGATTCCATCCAATCGCAGTCGAGTCATCCAACCTTCGAAACCATGGCAACGTGGGAGATTACATTTTTAATTTAGATAAAAATAACTGCTAATAAACATGTAAATAAATATATAAACATATATAAAGTAAAATTAAAATTTACTGTATTGGCAACTGGTTGATTGTAACCGGGTTGTTAATTTCGTATTGATTAACACAGTGTCATTTGGCATTATAAGAATGAAAAAATATAAAATTCATCCCGTGAAAATCGAACAAGTGTTACCTGAGTTACAACGAAAAATCTGATTTGGGCGCCATCTTGTTTTGGTTGTTGTTGTTTGGTTTTCCATACTCTTATGACGCAAATGATACCATAGCGTGAAACCACGTGATACCATGCAGGCAATTAAAGTACATGTCGTAAAAGAACACACCAATAAATAGGAAAGGAGGGAGAAAAAAATACAAATAATAGGCCTACTTACGTAAACAGGAAATAGGCTTATTTCAAAATGGCTGCCGAAAATCCAACAACACAAAAAATGCCCAATTCCGTCTGATCACATCAATTCGCTGCACCTAACTTCATAACCTATCACAGTCCTACGTTAATAACACTCTGGCACACACAGCACACATCCACTGAAATCCGCCAGCGCCGCCAAGCGTCCGTTCGGCGAAACGACGCTCGCAGCGCCACCCAGAGGCCGTGCACTGAATTAAAAATCTATAATCGCGTGATCGATCGTATAATTGATTCGCGGAAGTATGCGAGTCGACTAATAATGATTATATGAAGGTAAAACACAAACATTAATTACATTATGTTTTTATTGTTATATAAATATAAAATTAAATTAAATTTAATAAACAAAACCGATTCTAATAATTCAATGTCAATGTTATTTAGAAAATACACAATAAACTCAATTTGGAGTATACTGTATTAAAAATTAATTTTAAAATATTATCAAAATAAATCTCTAAATTAAATATATCATTTTAAAATATTGTGAAATATTATTAAAATAATTCCCTAAATTAAAGGTGAACTGACACGGTTTTGTAAGGTACCCTGAAACTTTAAATACCTGAAGAAAAGTCACAAAGAAAGCAAGTGGTGCAACCAAATATCTGTGAAAATTAGTAAAAAGAAGTCATTAGATGTCAAAGTTTTACCGTATTTTTATCGAGACCATTATAATTGATGATCCCCTATTCAGAAAGCCAGGGGAGCATCAATTATAAGAGTCTCGACAAACCTATAGTCAAACTTTGACGAATAACTTTTTCTTACTAATTTTTTGTTGCACCACTTGCTTTCTTCATGACTTTTCTTCAAGTAGTTTAAGTTTCAGGGTACCTTACGAAACCATGTCAGTTCACCTTTTATATATCATTTTCAAATATTATCAAAGTAATCCTCTAATAATAATAAATCATTTTAAAATATTTTAAAATATTAGACACCTTGAATTTTCTCGTACGAGAATTCAAAAACGAGAAATAAATAAAATCGGAAAAATGGAAATCTCGTTTTTGTAATTAAATTTCGTCATCCAGAATGAATTTTCTCGAAACGGAAAATCAATTACGAAACAATAAACGAGTTTGCACAATAAGAATTGGATAAACAGATTCCTATTAAACTTCGCGATAACATTAGAAGAACAGTTTCTTAGGTTTTATTGGCCGTTTTCAAAAAAAAACATGCAAATTCATGTATGAAATTGCTTTGTCGCAAAACGGCAGCGGAAGAACGAAAATTGCAGCGCAACGTATTGCGCCGCAATATTGCCAATGGCGTTAACCCTAAAATCTTGCGCTGCGATTTCTCTCATGCAAGATAGTTGCGCACCGCGGCGAGTGTAAATTTCGAGCTGAAATCTTCGCTAAAATACGGATAAATGGCATGTTTTGAAGATTTCAGAACAAAAATTACGTCGGATTGCGACTAATTTTGCATGATTAGTCATTTTTGACGCGATTTGCGTCAAAATAATTACATAATTATTTTTAACCAATTTCCAACATCAAGAAAAGAAGTTAAAAATAACAAATAAAAACATTATTAAATCTGGTTTAAAATACTACTTCAATCTATAAAGTAAAACCAGTTTAATAATATTGAAACTTACGAAAAATTCCCAGAAAACATTTCTAACATTTAAATAAGATTATCATAAATAAATTATTAAAATATAGAAAAACCATTTTTAAATATTTTCTTTTAATTAATTTACAATTATTTTAAATTATCCCTTTTTTTCGTATAATAAACCTACATTTAAATTGTGATTTTTATAGTTCTATAATAGCTTATTGTACTTTGGCATTTATTTCCCAATACTATTTTCTCGACCGGAAATTGGAGGGCGTCGATGTCGGTTTCCATGGTAACCGATATTCAAAATGGCCACCGAATCGTACATGTATATCCATAATAAAGTGTTTGATATTGCAATCATTTTTCACGCCACTTTCCTATTATTTTTTTTTCATATTATTCGCCCACATATTTCATTAAAGAATAACAAACAATATATAGAGAAAAAATGGCCAAAGTCCAAGTTACACCCAACCATAATTAACAATTAACCTTGTTGGCACTTGTTCATCCCGTATGTGACGTCATCCAATCAAAACCAAGTTGCCAAAATGTTGATTTGTATTTTTAAAATTCAGGTGTGGTTCAATTAAAATTTTCACACAATTGTTTATATAAAAAATGTTCAATTATTTACGAAACAGTGTGGTTCTAAAATTAGGTATTACACTAAAAACCGTGTAAAAACTATTGAATACTAGTACGATATATCGATCGGTGTTTGAAGATGGGGTGGGCGTGGCTTATAAGCTGCAGGGTGACTGAACTTTCTGTCGCATTTCTTTCTTAACCTTGGACACCAACACCAAACACACTTAGTATATTTAATTAAGTATATACTTACGAAAATCTCTCGGACTTGCCCTAATTGCCTCTTGGATTGGGGCATGTTGGCAGCTATCATGCCATTTGAAGTGCGTCCTATACTCGGAGTTCAGCTGCAAAAACAACAAACACACTAAATTACACTCCAAACACTAAATTAAACCCTAATTCAATTTATTAATTTAAAGGGATTTCCTGTAAATGTCTTTACAATTTTCCAGTCCTAGAATTACAAGAATACTTCAGGTTATTGCTTCAGTATATATATCAACTTTAGTGTCAAATTTAGTATACTGAATCAACTTTAGTGTCAAATTTAGGATGCTGAATCAACTTTAATGTCAAATTTAGCATACTGTATCAACTTTAGTGTCAAATTTAGCACATTGTATCAACTTTAGTGTCAAATTTAGTATACTGAATAACTTTAGTGTCAAATTTAGCACATTGCATCAAATTTAGTGTCAAATTTAGCATACTGTATCAACTTTAGTGTCAAATTTAGCATACTGTATCAACTTTAGTGTCAAATTTAGTATACTGAATCAAATTTAGTGTCAAATTTAGCACTATGCATCAACTTTAGTGTCAAATTTAGCATACTGTATCAACTTGAGTGTCAAATTTAGCATACTGTATCAACTTTAGTGTCAAATTTAGCATACTGTATCAACTTTAGTGTCACATTAAGCATAATATATCAACTTTAGTGTCAAATTTAGTATTCTGTATCAACTTTAATAGTGTCAAATTTAGTATACTGTATCAACTTTAGTGCCACATTTAGCATAAGTAGAAGTAGCTGTATCACCTCTAGTGTCAAATTTAGTTTACTGAATTAACTTTAGTGTCAAATTTAGCACATTGTATCAACTTTAGTGTCAAATTTAGCATACTGTATCAACTTTAGTGTAAAACTTAGTATACTGAATCAACTTTAGTATAGGGTCTAAACTTAATGTTGGATGTTGGATAATTTAGTGCAAAAGATTTAGCATTTAGGCCTACTATATCATAAATTTAAGTATATTACAAATTTAGTATCAACTGAATGAATAAGTTTTAGTATATACTAATGTTTCTTAGTATATGTATAAGATCAAAGTCGTTATTCTAAGTTTGATCTGAAGTTTGTATTCATTATAGTTTCAAGATTCATATCATAGTTTTAAGTTGAGTGATTATTTTAGTGTCTATTTATAAGGATTATTTCAAAATTAGTGTTTGGAGACATTTAGTGACTATTCTCACAACTTTCTGCCTAAAAATTACCTATAGACACTTTTAGTCACAACTCCAAAAATCCCCACAACTTTAAAACTTAGTTAGCTTATTGCATTTTTCGAAATATTAATTACACTTAATTAACACCTTAAACTTACCTCACAATATTCTAAACATAGTTTCAAGTATAATCAAGAGTGTATAATACATATAATAAACTTTTCATATAGTAATTTTACTCACTTAGTATATTATTTTATTTAGTGTTATTACATAACTTGCTAATTGCTTCAATAAAGTGTTTACTTTATGCAACTTGCTTCAAATATTAAATTACTATACTAATTAAAGTCATTTATTTTCTATAGGTAAATATAAACTACTGCATTAACACAATTACAGAAGTAGCTTGGCAATTAATTAGAGATTAGACAGAAGCTACTGCATACTGTATAAGTAACCTGTCCAAATTGGCATATTGCAACTAGAAATTGGTTTTCCAAGACGGGTGCGTTGTGACGTCACGGATCGATGGACGTCATCGCTAAGCAACCTTAAGGATTCCCATATTGTGTTATACACAGAATAAGATGTCTTTTCACCATTTGCAACTGTATTCGACGTGGTCAAAGCCATGCATGCAGCAATTGAAAGGAAAAATTATACAGATTTGTAAAACTGCTGTTAGGCCTAACTTCAGCTATGCAGTGAAAACTGCTCAATCAAACCCGTTTCAATCAAAATTTCCCACACTTTGCAATCCCAGAAATAAACCCTGCAATTCAAACCTCCATTTCTCGCTGCTTTTACTCCATCCAATGAAATCCATCTAGCGAAATAACGCGAATAATCGTCAATCCAATTACGAAACCTACACAAAATTTCCCCTAAAAATCGCGCTAAAAATCGCTTAATCGTCCGAAAAACTCCACAAAATAAAATCAACCATCCCCTTCCCTAATTGAATACAATATATCCGTAGATTTATCGCATAGATTTATCTAACATCCGATTATTTTAAAAGGGAAAATAAATATTGTATGTTTTGTAACGCAATGGCGATTTTTAAATTATAGGCTTAAATGAAATCGCAAAACGTTCCCAGCGATTAATAACGGCGTTATATCGGTATAACCTGGTTATAAATCTAATTACGAGTGACTTTACGACCCCAATACACTTTTTCCCCGGTGATAAACGATACGGGAGAGATGAAAAAGCGCGAAAAACGCGCTGGGAATTCGGATAATGGCGACGGGAAAGGGGAGACGGCGCAGAAAGTAATAACTGAGGATGTAAGAAGAGGTAAGGATTGGGAGGGGAGAAAGGCTGTTCCGTTCACGGGCGGTACTCCCGCCGATAGCAGGGAAAGCCGCAGCGACGGCGAAGGGAACGAGACGAAATTTCGCTTTTTACCTTGTCTATTGGCATCGACGGACATGCGCGGCACAGATTCAGGAACGAATTCAGCATCAGACACCGTTTACGAGCAATCCGAGTAATGAAAATGCGGAGCTTTTTAGCGAAAAAACCACCGATAAACGACGCGAACGAACGCACAGCAGCAGGCTTCGCCTCACAGCTCCGCAACAGCGCCGTCTCGCGGCCGCCGCCGCAATCTGGTTCCATCCTTTCTCATCCTTCAAATCAAATTACCGAACACTAATCATTCAGCATAAACATCCTCGAAAACCCGCCGAATTGTAAAATAATAAAATTATACATGTTAATCTGTCTAAAATGCTGCATATTAAGTTAATATTTGCCTCGCCTGACCGAAACACTTTTCTCACCAGATGGCGCCATATGATACCGTAGATTTGATGAATCGACGTTTGATTATGGTTTCTTAATTACGTACTGCCAAAACCAGTTGACAGTAAACAAAATGTTACTTTTAAACTTTACTACTATCATATCATTGATTTAAAACAATTATCAACATGCAGGAATCGAATTACTCCCAAAATCGAACGCAAATGCCTGTACTTGCCACATGGTGGCGCTTTCACGGTCTAGCTATATACGTTTCTACAAGCTCATTACGGATCTTTAGCGCATCACCGAACACGCTCATTGTTTTACAGAATTTTAACTAATTATTGACCTAATTAATCTAACCAACATGCGACATAACATGAACTTTAACCTCATCTAACTTACTGATCGTGAACTTTAACCTTTTCTAAATTAAACGAAAGTAACCAAAAATGATCGTGTTCGGTGACGTACCTACGGAAGATCTGTGATGCGCTTGTAGAAAACATATTTGCGTACCGATTACGGCGAACAAAGACCGGTATATATCGAAGTATCGTATCGAATAACAGATCCCGCGACCACTGTATCGACGATACACGAAATTGAACGTATCGATACGCGTCGATACGTAATCGGTACTGTTTGGCCGCCATTACACCAGTCATCTTGTACACCTAAATTGGTTCATTTGACCTCAAAAACCATCTAAAAACAGCCAAAAAATGGCGTTTTCGCAGAGGAAAGCTGATTTCTGTTGATCATGTTGCATTATGGATGCGATTACTGCACGAAATTGTGAAAATAACAGTAAATTTGCTATACAAATGGCCGATATACAATTTATTTCGTGTGTGAGAATGTAATTAAGTCCTGCAAATGCGTGTTTTCAGCGAAACCGGGTACGAAAACGTGTACGGGCATGCTTTTCTTCGGTTCTCGGGTACATTTAACTGCCGAATTAGCGAGAGGAAAAAATAGTGGCACACTATAATACTATACAATGCAAAGCAGTGGTCAACTGTGTCCATTTCGTATTTCTTATTTTCTTCAGGCACGCTTTGGCTTATTTCGTTTCGACACGTCGCGGCGCGCAAACAAAATATTCTCTATGTATACGAAGAAACCTTCCCGGTTTTCAGATTCAAATTAAAACCTGGTATGAAAAACCTCAAAAACTCAATATGTAATAACAAAAAGTCTAACAAAATAGGCCTATTTACACCTTTGTCGCTTACGTGGTACCAACAAAAATAAGAAAATCATATTTCCTCGGCAAAGTAAAAAAAAAATAACAAACCGGCACGTGTTCCGTAAGAAAACAACTTGGTCTTTAAGCTTTTTAAGAAATCTAGAACATTAGAATCTCACCTTATACATATATTTACACCATATTGTACGTATTTACAGCCGCGGCGCAAAGTTACAATTCGCCGATTCAAAATGCCCCGCGTGTACGTGAATCAAGTCCCATTTTACGCTGAACAATCCGTAATTTCTACATTCACTGTACAGTGGTCTATACGTTGATACGTATCGATACGTATCGTGATCAGACAAAACGTATCGATACACTTACCGAAACACAGCCTCGAAAAGTGATTCAACATTTTGGCAAAAATCAGTTACGTATTTGCAAGTTTAGTTACTGGTATACAACTCCGCATTAATTGACCCTTTTTCAGAAGCCCCGCCTTTTTCCAATATGGAGGCCGAAGTTGGGATAAAGCTGCAATCTGATTGGTAGAAAACCAGTTTTTCCACTTGATCCCAACTAAGGACGCCATTTTTAATCGTTATTACAGCCAATGGCAGCTTACTGAAATAGCTCAATTGACAAAATGATATGTTATTTTTTAATATTTCCATGCTGGAAAACCTGTCTATGGCGGAAAGTTACTCCGGTACCTTCAGATTCCACCGTAGACAGGTATATTTAAATCTTGAACTGCTGGAAATATGAAAAGTAAATTGAATTATAAAATGATGTGGTCATTAATACAGTGAAACCTGTCTATAGTGGAATCTCAATGTACAAGACAAACTTTCCACCATAGAGAGGCGAGTAATTAATTAACACCTGTCTATGGTGGAAACATGTTTATGATGAAAACTTTAAATGTTTTTTGATGAATTAGGCGGGTAAAATTGTTTGCGGTGGAAAATTATGTCGGTCCCTTGAGATTCCACCGTAGACAGGTTTAACAGTAATTGATTCTGAAGACACAAATGATCTCCAATTATAAACCCTTGTGGTAATTAATACATTGAAACATGTCTATGGTGATATCTGAATGGACAAGACAAACTTTCCGCCATAGACAGGTTATCCAGCATACAGATCGAGGTGTGTAATTAGTTAACACCTGTCTATGGTGGAAACATGTTTATGATGCAATTACATATCAATGATGGAAACTTTAAATGTACTTTTTGGACCAATTTACAGCTAGATTAATTAAAAAAATCTGTTGGAAAAACCTGTCTATAGTGGAAAGATTTTCCCTCGTCCCAAAATTCCACCATACGCAGTGTCAGATTTTAACCGTGTTTGTATTTGAAGATATTTAAATCTTAAATTATAAACCGATGGGGTAATTTAATTGTACAGTGAAACCTGTCTATATATTGAACGCCTAGCTACTGGACTGGTGAAAAGTGTTCAATATAGAGAGGTGTTCAATTTATCAAGGCTTGAAATGCCTTATGACTAACGT